>JAENPR010001080.1:0-220843 GCA_018135685.1 Themeda triandra
GAATTTGGTGATTCCACACATCAATTTTAAAGAAGCCATATGAGGTATTTACCCATCTAATTGGCAAGAGCAAAGATAGAAAGTACCATAGAAAGGATTTCTAATGGAGCCAAAACAGTAGGCTGTAATGAGTCTACAAGATCAATGCGCACTCCAAAGGAATATAGAAAGATATCAATATAAAAGATGGTGTTCGAATAAATTCCTAAAGGAGCCAAAACAGTGAGTCATGTGGGTCTACAATACAAATGTGACTCCCGGAGGATTATAGAAAGTTTTAAAGGCGCCACTTATGGCGACAGGTTTTACTCAATGGAGAATTAATAGATTGTTGAGAGAATGCAAGAATTGTTTTAGGCTCATAATAGCCTTAATGGTATATTGCATTTTAGAATTGTATCGTATAGAGATAAAGATAACATCCTTGAAAGAGGATTTGTATGAAAACATTCATATGGCTAAACTTAAAGGTTTTGGCCATGGAAAGAATAGTTTGTAAAAGATATCACCTAAAGAATTATATTCATGGAGTAGAAAGCAAGTCTCTAGATAGTAGTATTTAAAGTTGAAGAATCGGTTAGAAGATTTTGGGTTTTCTAGAGAGACAAATAGAGCACGAGTTGTATTTGTGTAAAGTTTAAAAGTAGGAAATTTGTTTTCCTAACTCTTCATGTGGATGACATTTTGCTTGCTAGCAATAATGATAATCCACTGTTGAAAAAAAGAGGTTATTATCCTCTAGTTTTAGTAAGAATGATCTTGGTGAACATCACGTGTTCGGAAAAGAAAGAGAAAGAAATTCACTTGGGAGAACACAGAAAAGGTATTAGAACTAAAGCAAAGGCATGCACGAGAGAATTTTTAAAGATACGAAGCATGCATGCAAGTATACATATTCCTGTTCCTATGGTCAAGGGTAATAGTAAATATAGTTTGTTGCTTCGTCGTTGGAAGCCTGAAGAGTGCACAAGTAAGGAATATTACCTTTTGACACGTTTGACTCATGTATCCGGATAATTTTGGCAGTTTTCTACTCCAGATATAGATCACTGGAGTGGAGTTTTAGAAATGTCTTGCAATTTTGCAATGTATAGTAAGCTCCCATGCAGAATAAGAAAACTAAGTACTCTCAAATGGTTGAGGGTACAATGTTAAGTTTTGGCGAGATGTGTAGTAAGTCCACAACAGTTACTAACACTCGCACTTGGAGCTGTTGTTGTGGAAAAGCTCAGAAAACAGTTGATGCATCATTTGAGATGCAGAGCTATGTTATAGCAAGTTGTGAGGCTACAGGACAGGTTTTTAAAATGTTTAAAAGGTTATTATACCGGAACTCGATAATGGTTAGCAATGACAATAACCATTTAAGTATAGTTCACTCCTATGACAACGAGTCAAGTGTGCTGCCAAACACATTGACATCGTTAAACGTTGTAAAGGAGACAGGTCCGGAATCATATTGACAAGATCGAACGTAAAAGATGACAAGCAAATGCTTGCGGATCCGCTTACCAAAGGCTTACCACCTAGTGTGTATCGGAGAACACACAGTCGACATAGGTTTATGGTATGGCCTATGATTTCCGGACAACTAAATGGCCCAAAGAATAAAAGAAATTTATTTCAGATCAGAGAAGTGTATTTGTAGTTGTTAAGTCTATCGGCAATAGACCGTGACGACGGCGTTCTGTGCACCAATGCGTGATGGAATGAATAAAGCGAAAAGAGATTAAGAATAAGAGTATAGAAAAGAACAGTTGAGATCAAGGGGGAGAATGTTAGGTTGATCTCATCCGTTATGACCCAACGGTCATAACGGACCCCTTCACTTGTGTCTTGATCGGAGACACCCGGCCTCGGACCGGGCTAGTGGGCCCCGTCGCAAAGACATATAAGGAGAGTGGGGGCTACGGCACGAGGGGATGAGGTTCGGCGAGCCGCCACCCTCCACTTCCTAACCCTAGACCGATCGAGAGGGGTCTTGCCGGCCCGACGGGATGGACCCACCGGCGCCGACTCTTCAACACCACCGCCGGACTTCACCGCCACCACTACACCGACACCACGGCATCCTCCTTGACGAAACCCCAAGGTCAGATATCACTCCCCGTCCCCGGTCTCACTCCTGTTCCTTCGATTCGTGCACCATGAAGGTGCACCAGGTTGTTCTACTTGATTTACTCTAATTGCAAGTGTAAGTACCCGCTGATCCACACCTATTCGATCCCCGAATTCTATCATGTTTAAGAAATACTACCATGCTATTGCGTAGAACCAAGAATATAGAAATCCCAGAAAAATTCCCTTCTCTTAGAGTTTCCCGAGTTTCTTGAAATTAGAATTGAAAGACCTTTCTTTTTCAGTGTCTTCAGTTAGAATAGAAGGCTCCACTTCAATTTTCATTTCAATCGAGTTTGTTTTGGACAACTTTGGTCAAGTTCCTTTTGCAAGGTACTGTTGTTCTTCGATTTCTTCTTCAGCAGGCTGCATTTCAATTTCGGATCAGTAACAGCGAGTGAAAACCCATAGTTCTGCTCTGAAAAATCCATTGGTAGTTTTTGGATCCAGTTCTCAGAAGCAACAATACTCAGCTCCTTTGTACTTGTATTTCAAGCAGTAACAAACAGAGCTGTCCTAATACCATCTTCTTGCAGCAGTAATCTATTCGCCTTGTGTGCAATTTGCATCTGGATGGAATAATTGTGCTTTTCCTGTTCAACAGAAAGATAATTCAATTGCAGCTTGTTATTGGTGATCTCGGCGAGGAGCAATGATGGGAGATAGCAGCTGCATAACTGAATCATTTCAGTTCACTGAAGCAACAATTAATCGTTCAGCCTCCATCTGGTACAGTAGCAGTTTCAGCAGCTCGATATTTAAGCGAGCAAATATGCACAACAGCGCAGCTCTTGTCTCTTCTTTGGTGATCGGCTCAACGGCAAGTAGCAGATCCAACACCTGTGATAAGTAGCACCTGAGTAATAAGAAGAGCTGGCTGTAGGCGACATCACAAATGCCTTATGCCTGCCGGGTGTTGCTCTGTTCGAGTGTCTTCATTTGTCAGAATATGTTACGTTTATAACTAAATTCCTTTTTTATGCACAAGTGCATCTTGCATACCACCGTTACCTGGTGCCTGCTCTCTACTTTTTCCAGCAGATTACCTTCTCAATTGATAACTGCATTTGTACTGGGTGACATATTGCACATTTAATTGATTTTCACTTCATCAAATCTTAGTAAATGCAATATATGCACATTGTAATTTCAATCATTTTGCTTAATCTTTACTAACCCTGCAGGATTAACAAAAGGTCAGTATTCTGTTCTCCTTTAATACTCTGAAATTTCTACCTTCAACCGTGAACTGTATGGGCATGGGTAAAATTTTCTAATCTCAGTGTTTGACTTTCTAGAATTTGTCTTGTCGTATTCTTACAGGACTTGCAAAATAATTAATGCATCTAATCTTCTACCTACATGCAATCTCCCTTTAAACCTGCGTTACCTGTTCGTTTCTTGAGAAAGTTCTTCCAATTTGTATAAGCTATTCGACAGTCTATTATTTTACTCTGAAAAAAAAAATCTCATTTCACCAAAAAAAAAAATCTCTGAATTTTCGGAAGCCAGCAACTTTAACCTCTGTTGTTTCGTCCAGAAGCAACTGGTGCTGAAACAAACGAAAATTTCCTGTCGGGTTAAAACCGACAGTAAAATAGCAAATACCGACTGAGTAAAAATGGGAAAACAGTTTTTTCGTCGGTTTACCGACAGGAAAATACCGACAGTAATAGCTCGACAGTAAAATACAATTTTTCTGTCGGTTGACTAATTTCCCTGTCGGTTAGCCATTTTCTCTGTCGGTGGGTTGCCGACAACAGAAAATTTTTCAGCTACCGACAGAAAAATCTTCAGCCATCAGGTCTTGGACACCATTTGACCGAGCGAAAAAATACTAATCAATCTACAGAAAAATGCTAATCCATTTCCATTAGTATTGAAAGCCACAAACATAATCTCATATTTAACTCGAATCGTTTATATTCCAAGAAAATTCACTGAAGAGATCATACTGCAAAGGCACACATGGCTATATTCTTCAAATTACTAGTATACTGGAGATCATACTGCAAAGGCACACATGGCTATATTCTTCAAATTACTAGTATAGAACCAATCCATGTTGATAAATTATCTTGCTAAAAAATGGCACCAATAGTTGCAAGTATCATAAGTAAATTGGCACAAACCAACTTTGCCTCAATGGTAATAATCTACTCTAATCTAAGCTAATCTTCATGCCACTGAGTTAGGATATATTGCTCGGTTCATCCTTGTCTACTCTAATCTAAGCTAATCTTCATGCCACTGAGATAGCCTATATTGCTCAATTCATCCTTGTTAGAACAAGACCTGCAGAAGTATAAAGAAAACTTGCATTAGCAAGGTTTCATCCTTGTTCAACGTAACTTGTACAAGTATAAGGAAAATTTTCTCACTGATATGTATATCAACAAAGTGAATAAAATCTGCCCACTGAATTTGCCTAGGAACTATGGCACTATGCACACATACTGGAGCACCAGAAGGGGAAAAAAATGAGGATAGAAAAATCTGCACAGTTTCAGTTTCACACATTGACTAGACCTATAGAACAATGAGAACATTAATATATCCCTACATACACTCAATAGATCACGCACACCTTGCTTTGTGTTTGAGACTTTTAGTGATTCTAGACTTCACTTGAGCCATCCAGTAACACAGCAGATGCCGAACTGCTGCTGGTAAACTAAAATTGGAAGAGCAGAATTTCACCTGAACTTGTTCATCAATAAACTTGCTTCTCCTGCTGATCTGCTGCTGCTCCTGCAAAACTGCTACAATAGAAACAAATAGAAACAAGCCATGAGTATATATTCTTAGCATCCAAATATATTAAACTGCACAATGAAAAATAATTTGCATGGGGTAACTTTCATCAGATCTACCAAATTGCAAACCTACTAGTTATGTTTATGAAACCTGCTGTTTCATTACACAATGATTTTCTCAACTTTCACAAAGCCATTAACCTTAGAGTATGATGTATCTATCTATTCATCTAATATCTACAGAACATAAACTCTGAAAGCAAGGCACTCAAAGCAAGAAAACTATTTTTTGCGGCACCTTTGTCTGTGACCGCCGGATGAGCAGCACCTTGTCCTTGACGCACCATGGACAAATGATTGCGTTCGTCCCTCATCCTCCACAACTACATGTATTGGCACAGGATTAGGGATCTAAAGGAAGACAAACCACCCAATAACCAGATAGGATTTGGTACATGAATACATGAACTGAAAAGCGATGCTGCAACAAGCGCACATGATTGGGTACCTTGCGATTTTGGCAAGGGGACTGCACCAGGCACCGGATCTACACGCCGCCGCCCGGAGCGGATACGTGCTGCCACGGCCTGCGCTGGTTGCGTGACCCGGCGAGCTCACGAACGTGGATGCAAACCTGCCGCCGTGGACCATGAGCCATCGCCACCGAATCGGGATGCCACGATGTCAGATCTGCTCGCCCCCCAACCGAGGAGGAGTAGGAGCAGCTGCGCCGTGGCGCGGAGGTGGACGGCGGCGGCCGGATGAATCGAGTGGGGATGGTGAAGCACGGCTAGGGTTAGAGGCGGGTTATATATCCGCGTGGGGAACACACTCCACCTTTTGGGCCTGTCGAAAGGCCATCGCGCCCAGGCCACGTTGGGCACCGTTTTTTTCAGTCGAGGCGGCGAGACGCAAGCACCCCAAATCAGATTTCTCCGTCGGTGCTATTATGGACCGACAGAATAATCGATGACCGACAGGATAATTGCTATTTTTCTGTCGGTTTTTCGATTTCCTGTACGTATCGCGATAACCGACAGGGATAATTGCTATATTTCTGTCGGTGGGTCACCTACCTGGGGAAATTTTAAGTTTCCAGTAGTGATCCTCTTCGCTACCTGCGCCATTTAGAAACTGCGCTGGCAGCTTTTGGTCATATGCAAAACAAGGACACCTGTTAGGCTTAACTTATCAACTCTTATACACTGTGAGGGTTTAGTTTCCTAGTTCCTGTGTGCTCGCAGAGGCTTAGATTTTTCTGGAAGTTTACTCAATTTTACACATGCATAATAGCTGCATAGACATTTCGTACATAGGACCTTTTCGCAGGTTTGCTGTAGACAACGCAGATCTTGTGGTATTTCTCTGCTAGCCTGCTCGTCCCCAGCTGCTCCCATGAACTAAGCACAAAAGTAGCACGTGAGGAGACAGCCTTTCAACTTTTCGGAGAGGGAACAAACGCACGACCGCAAACTCATCTGCCGAACAACCTTTCGTCATGGCGAACAACCCTTCGTCACGGCGAAAGCTGACAACCTAACCGGTGACGAAGAGCGTTCTTGACCGGCCATATCGCTAGCACCGAAAATTTTCTTACTGACATCTTGTCTTTTCGCTAGGACGAAACACAAATACTCTCGGCTGGCCATTTCGCTAATGCGAAACAGTGGCCATGCTTGGGCCTAAAAGGTGTAGGACGGCTCTTTTGAGCTTACGCACACGAATAACTGCTGACCACCTGTTATTGCAAATGATTTGAAGGAAAAACGAAAAATGAAAATAAGGATGATGTATTCGCCCTTAGTGCTTCTCACTCTAGCTTTCCTTTTTTTAGTCTTGCGCTTCCTCTCAAATAGCAGCTCTTATATATTAATAATAACTTAAATAATATTGTCGGTTTCACTTTAGACCGAAGTTTTTCTTTTCTTTTTCCGTTCGGGCTTATTGCCAGGAACTCTCGACGGATCTCTCAAAGGTCCGAGTATTTTGCTTCTCGGTTAAATTTATTTTTTGGGGCCTTCTCGGAAAGTCGAAGTGTGCACTGCGAAAGCCAGAAGCACCTAAGAGTTCGCAACTTTCGGGCCCAAGCCATAGGCGCATACAGAACAACGCTTCGAGCTACTACTTCGGCAAGTGATGCACGTTTCGGCCAAGTGCCGACAGCTCCAAAAGAAAGTCGAATCCTACCTCGGCATGTACATGCATATGAGGAGCCAGAGGCGAAATAGCCTGATGACGGCTGTAGCCATTTCGGCATGGTGAAATGAGCGCTGCTATCCTAATTCTCGGACAAGACTGTATGGACATTTCGGATGTGGTTTTCTTAATACCGGCATCATATAAAGATGAGACTCGGTGGACGCCTCGCATATGTCTTGGGTTTTTCAAATGGAACTTCGAACATTGTCCTGGGGCCAGTCGCATGGGGCCTCGGATGGGTCATATTCCCGGGCGTCCTCTCTGGCTTTCTAGTGAAATCATGGCACCAGGACTCTTTAATGTCATCGGCTTTCGGGTTTTTATTTCGCAGCTACAATATAGTCCCTTTCAGTGTCTAATTTCGCAACCAAGACCTTCATTTTGCGGCTATCCGTCAAATTTTCAGTTTTACAACTTCATTTCATACAAATGCTTTCATCACATGCATGAATGAAAAGCCTAAGGGCTTAATACTTCGACCCTCTAGAGAGGCAGAAGCAAAAACAAGCAATAAAAGGGCTTAAGACTTCGACCTCCAGAGAGAGGGCGAAGCAAACGAAAAGTAAAAGGGTTTAAGACTTCGACCCTCGAGGAGAGGGCAAAGAAAACAAAAGCCTAAGGGCTCAAGACTTTGTCCCTCCAAAAATGTGTGGGCGAAGCTAAACAAAAAAGCCAAATGGCTCAAGACTTCGACACTCCAAAAGGGAGAGGTCATCAAAGGAAATAAAAGCCTAAGGGTTCAAGTTTTTGACTCACAAGGGCAAAGTTAAATAAAAACACTTTCCCATTACTTTTACATATACATCGCGACATCCGTTCAAATTATCCATTCATTGCATATGCACTTCCGTATGAGCCGAAAGGGGCATCTCATCGTCGTAAGGCCCCAATATCGGCAAAAATATACTCAATAAGATCAACCAGTCAGCATCCGTAGATTGTCGCATGCAACCTTCATGAAGATCTCTATGTACATAACGATGCCAAAAGAAAAAAAAATCGCCAATCTCCCAAGCCTAAAAGGTTGGGGGCCGGCGTTTTCTAACTATTCGTAAATATTACGACTCTTCGGCATAAACAAAAGGCCGAGGGGCTAAGAAAAATTTTCACATCTCCTCGACCTAAAAAGTTGAGGGGGATGGCGTTTTCTACGTATTCATCAAGAATACGCCTCTTCGGCATAAGCAAAAGGCCGAGGGGCCAAGGAAAACGTTTTTAATCCCCTCTGCCTAAAAGGTTGGTGGGGACGGCATTTTCTAACTATTCATTAAAAATACACCTATTCGGCCAAAAACTAAGGCGGAGGGGCTATGGAAAAATGTTTCTAATCCCCTCTTCCTAAAAGGTAGGTGGGGATGGCGTTTTCTAACTATTCATTAAAAATACACCTATTCGCCGAAAACTAAGGCCGAGGGGCTAAGGAAAAACGCGTTTCTAATCCCCTCCGCCTAAAAGGTTGGTGAGGACGGCGTTTTCTAACGATTCGTTAAAAATACACCTATTCCGCTGAAAACTAAGGCTGAGGAGCCAAGGAAAAACTTTATAATCTCCTCTGCCTAAAAGGTTGGTGGGGACGGTGTTTTCTAACTATTCGTTAAAAATACACCTATTCGGCCGAAAACTAAGGCCGAGGGGCTAAGGAAAAAGTTTCTAGTGCCCTCTGCCTAAAAGGTTGGTGGGGACGGCGTTTTCTAACTATTCGTAAAAAATACGCCTATTCGGCAAAAAAACTAATGCCGAGGGGCTAAGTAAAACATCTCTAATCCCCTCGGCCTAAAAGGTTAGGGGACGATGCTTTCTATCTATGTGACATAACATAAGGAAAGGCGAAATAAAGAAAAGAAACTTGCCAAATGAAATTAGCGTGAAGGACGAAAACCTTGAATAACCACAACTAGCCGAATATGCAGAAACCAACAGAAAAAAATTAGGAAATTAAAATCAAAGAGATTTACTTTCGCATTCAGATTTTTTTCCACATCGGTTCTTTCATCATTGTCAAAAACAAAGGGCTTTACCTTTGGATATTCGACAGCGTCATGAGCGATATACAAAGGTTGCAAGCAACCTCAAGCTCACGGTCTAAAACAAGTACTCATCACCCGAAAAAGACGGAGACGAAAAAGCCTAAGGGCCAAACCAAGTGTTTGACATTCAAATAAAAATAATAAAAAAGAGAGAAGAGGAAAGGGGACAAGAAAAGATTTTCGTCCTTACGGGGACGACGTGTGGCAAGTGACACTTGTGTTCCGGCAATGGCCGAAATTGCGAAAGCATCAAATACGGTCAGCTGCTGAGGGGCTCTTGTTGGGGGCGTAAGAGGAAGTAGGCACCTGTTCCCCCCATTTCGTCACTTGTCTAAAGCCATTCGGCCGGCTAGAGGCCCATTCGGGATTAGTTTGCAACAAACACCATTTTGCCATCGACAGTCGTCGTTGGACCTTACCCTTCGGCATTCTCTTTCGTCGGCGGGCTTTCGTCATCGACATTCGTCGTCGGACTTTACCCTTCGGGTATTGCTTTCGTTGGCGGGCTTTCGTCATCGACATTCGTCGTCGGACCTTACCCTTCCGCATTCTGCTTTCGTCGGCGGGCTTTCGTCATCGACATTCGTCGGTGGACCTTACCCTTCGACATTCTACTTTCGTCGGTGGGCTTTCGCCATCGACATTCGTCGTCCGGACCTTAGCCTTCGGCATACTGCCTTCATCGGTGGGCTTTCGCCATCCACATCTAACTTATAATTGTCTTCACCCATTATACTACTCTATGTGTGTAGGCTAGCTGGTTGATTGGCTCATCTCCACGGCATCGTACCACCACCGCCGCTGCACGGCGAGAGTCAGCGACATGGATATAACAACCATCCATGTAGCAGCATGTCTCACCGTAGCACTGTTGTTTCCGATCATCATCCTACCAGGAAAAAAAATCTCAACAAAAAAGGGCCAGCACTTCCACCCGTTGTGAGTGTGGTTTCACTGATTGCTTCTCTGCCTACACTCCTAACCAAAGGGTCCCCGCATCGTGATCCATGGCCTTCATGCAAAGCTGGGCAAGCTGACGTTTCTGGTTGGGGCAGAGGCCACTGCTCACTTCTTCCAGGGCTCAGAGTCAAAGATCAGACAGTCGGATATCTATGAATTTACAGTGCCCATTATTGGCCGAGGGGTTATGTTTGATGTGGACTTGACTACCGGGAGTAGGCAGATCAGCTTCTGCATGGACTCGCTAAAGCCGATGAACTTGAGAAGCCATATTGATGCCATGGTTCAAGAGGTAGAGGTACGTAATAAGCTATTCACACAGACACACACACATTCCCAATCTATTAATTTGATTTCTTGATGATGCATGTTCGTCTCTGGATCAGAGATGTTTTTCTTTATAATAATTAGTTAGTTCATGTTAGCTACATATATAAAGTGTGTGCGCACATCATGTTCCTTATCACTTATTTCAGCTAATTAACACGAAATTTGAAGGATTACTTTGCACAATGGGGGCAACATGGCGTTGTTGATCTAGAGCATGAGATTGGGCACTTGATCCTTGTCATCACAATTCGGTGCTTCCTCAGAAAGCATGCTCGGGACAACATGTTCGATCAACTATCCACACTCCTCAAAGAGGTCTTCCACAACACCTCCTCCATGATCTTCTTCTTCCCTCACCTCCCTATCCCACGGCACCGCCGGCGCGATAAGGCTCGCTCTAAGCTTGGGGAGATAATGCACGAGGTGGTGAGATCACGCAGAAGCTCAGGTCTAGATGAGAACGACATGTTGCAGAGACTCATAGACTCCGACTACATCAGTGGTCGGCCCTTGACAGAAAGTGAGATCACCGGGCTACTAATCGGCATGGTGTTCGCAGGGCAGCACACGACCTCCAGTGCCAGCATCTGGACAGGAGTTTGCCTGCTTAGTGACGATGGAAGAGACCACCTGCTGGCCACCGTGGATGAGCAGAGGGAGATTGTCGCCCGCCATGGGAAGCGCCGCCTGGACTACGACATCTTGCAGGAGATGGTCACCTTGCATTGCTGCGCCGAGGAGGCGCTAAGGCTGCACCCTCCAGAAATCATGTTGTTCCATCACAGGAGGAAAGGCTTCAATGTGCGCTCAAGAGAAGGCAATGTATATGGAATCCCTAAAGGACATACCTTGGTGGCAAGTATGGCAGTCGGAAATAGCCTGCCATACATCTACAAGGACCCGCATGTGTATGATCCAACTAGGTTTCGTCCAGGGAGAGAGGAGGACAAAGTTGGCAGCGGCAAGTTCTCCTCCACGTCGTTCGCTGCAGGTAGGCATGCTTGCATTGGCAAGGACTTCGCTTACATGGAAATCAAGGTGATATGGAGCCATTTGCTGAGAATCTTTGACCTCAAGTTTGTCTCCCCTTTTCCAGAGGAAACATGGGAGAAGTCCGTTCTAGAGCCTAGAGGCAAAGTGATGGTTAGTTACAGGAGACGAGTGTGCTCTGCATGAAAGAATTTGCTAGGTTCTGTTCTTATGTGTGGAGGACGACTGGATGGATGCTATATATGCATTTCAAATAAAATAAAAGTGTGTACTAGGAATTCATTCTTATTGGTTCAGTGGTGGAGGGGAGTGAAGGCATATGCCTCCATGGCTCCTCCACCAATAGACCAAGAATCGATTCCCACATAAAAGGTGTACCGATGAAGGTAATGTGCAGCGTGTACATGTGTTGTCTATTCATGTTATAGAAAAATACTGATGCAAGCACATGAAGTAATTTTTTAAACATGTGTATCTTAGACAAACAGCAAAATAGATGTTTCATTTCTGTGTCACAGCACTATATATGTTGAATATTTTAAACAAATCACTTACACAAAGTGACAAGGATAAAAGTGATAGGTTATATATCAAGGTAACTTGATGTTTAGATATTCCCGTTGAGGTACGTATGTATGTACACATACACAAAACTGAAGGACCGGAGGGGGGGGGGGGGCGGGGGGATGTGAATGAGAGAAGAGGATGGTGAATGGGAAGCCTCAAATTTCTTTGAAAATATTCAGGCGTTGTCCTAGCTTTACCACCAAAACACGCAAACTAACCACCGCTATGTCCATGACCCAATTAGTAGGTTGATGTTCTTTGAAAACACAGTTGGACACCTCTGATGAGCAAAGAATATTTTGCGAATAGAAGGACGAAAATAAGACATCCTACGTACTCCTATTGAAAGGAAGCGGGTTCCTGAATCTAAAAATACCTAAGCCAACTAGTGACAAGAGAAAACAGACGCAAAAAGTGAAACGTGAAATGGAGCTCAAACTAATAAACTGCAGACAAAAAGTGAATTAGGAACTTTTACAATGAAAATTCCAAAGGTTATTGCAGACCTCCGGACCAGAAAACCAAAAGTAACTGGACAAAGAGCTGCGAGTCCGGTTGAAGGCGGACCAGCGCCCCTGCAGTCCACAGTTCGTTCGCGAGGAAATTGAAGCACGGGAGCATATCAGAGCAGAATAAGCGTCTGAGCATAGTACAACATTGACTGCATGTTTACCCAGAGCAAAAGAAGCGTCTGCGGTCTCCCCTGCATTCTCGGCCAAATTGGTCGTGGCCGGGCTCGTGGCATCAGCATTAGGAGCAACACTGCCCACTCCGACACCCCCAGGATTGTTCTCCGAAGGCGACAGGGGCAAATCATCAAAAAAATATTAGGAGCGAATGAATTTGGCCTATCGGGATCCCCATGGCCCAAGACAAGGCACCCCCACCAGCCCATGTGCCAGTGTGCAACGCAGGCAAGTTTTAGACTGGAACAGGTTACAGTTGCCCAGAATGGAAGATGATGAGATGGACAGACCTTTCTCAGAACAAGAGATCGATGGACAAACCTTTCTCAGAACAAGAGATCGAACCTATAATCAAAATAATTCCGGCAGAGAAAGCGCCAGGGCCTGATGGCTTCACTGGAACATTCTATAAAATGTGCTGGCAGACGATCAAGAGGGATATATTGCAAAGCTTCTACCACCTCAGAGCTGGGCCGCTGGAACACATGAATGGTGCCAACATTGTGCTCATACCCAAGCTGGAAGTATCAGAGAAACCGAACGATTTTAGGCCAATAAGCCTAGTACACTCCTTTGCAAAACTCATCACGAAGACTCTTGCGACTAGGCTGGCACGGAACATGGACAAGCTAATCTCCCCGGCTCAGAGTGCATTCATAAAAGGTCGATGCATACACGACAATTTCATGTATGTGCGGAATCTTGCAAGGGCCTATCACAGAACAAAAACGCCGGCATTGCTCCTCAAGCTATACATCTCAAAGGCCTTTGACACTGTCTCTTGGGAATATATCCTTGAGATGTTGGAGCAGCTGGGCTTCAATGACAGATGGAGAAACTAGATCAGTCTGCTACTGAGTACATCGTACTCCTCCGTATTGCTCAATGGGATAGCGGGTTAGAAAATCAAACATGCTAGAGGCTTGGGGCAAGGTGATCCGTTGTCCCCATACCTCTTCATTCTATCAATTTTTTTTTGTGAAACTCATTCTATCAATTGATGCACTACAAAAGGTACTCGAGCTTGCTACAGATGATGGCATCCTTTCTCCGCTACGAGGTCAACAGGCAAAGCTCAGGGTGTCCCTATATGCCGATGATGCAGTCATCTTCCTAAATCCTGTGTGAGATGAGGTGAATGCGCTCCTGAATATTCTCACAAATTTTGGAGAAGCCACGGGACTCGGACTAAATTGGTCCAAGTGTTCGGTAGCACCCATCAGATGCAGAAACCTCGACCTGGACAATATCTTGGAACCATTCAATGGTCAACGAGTCAGATTCCGTATCACTTACCTGGGACTACCACTGAACCTAGGGAGACTGAAGGTTGTGCACCTGCAGAGTATCCTTGACAAGGCAAGAAAATGCCTTGTAGGATGGCAAGGGAAGGCTACTGAATCCAGTAGGAAGGAGGGAGTTAGTCCGTTCAGTGTTGAGCTCAATGCCGATCTATATGTTGACAGCTATCAAGCCTCTGAAGCAAATCATTCAGGACCTGGATAGGCTAAGGAAGCGTTTCTTATGTGCAAGAGATGGAGAGATTACAGGTGGGAAATGCAAGGTTGCTTGGACTTCTGTTGCAAGGCCAGTAACAATGGGCGGTCTCGGCATTATCGACCTCCAAAGATTTAGCCGTGCCTTAAGACTAAGATGGCTATGGTTCGCTTGGGGGAACACAAGACGGCCATGGTTAGGCATGAAACTCCCGGTCGACCGGACTGACATCGCCCTCTACAATGCAGCGACTGTGGTGACTGTTAATATTGGCCGGAAAGCGTCCTTTTGGCTATCTGAATGAATCGAGGGATGCTCACCTGCATTCTTATTTCCAATACTATATGCTCACAGCCACCGAAAACAGAGGACAGTGCAACAAGCCGTTACAGGAGGGAAATGGATTAATGACTTGGCGTACAACCTAAATGTAGAAATCCTACGAGACATCTTCATGCTAAGTCAGATGATAGAATCCTTGCACCTGGACCTGATGACTGAGACCGAGGATGAGATTGTTTGGACACTGGAAAGTTTGGGCAAAAAATACTCAGCCTGATCAGCTTATGAAATCCAGTTTGCAGGACAAATTGAATCCAAATTCCCCAAGCTAATTTGGAAAGCATGGGCCACACCGCGATGCAAATTCTTCATGTGGTTGCTCTTGCATGATCGAGTATGGACGGCAGCAAGATTGCAGCAATGTGCGCTATGTGTGAGGAGAGACAGCCCACCACCTATTCATTGAATGCCCCTATGCCAGAAGGGTATGGGAAATGGTGGCAGTGTGGAGCAATAGCGAAAAACCTGAAACCTTCAGTGGATTGATCAAAGTGACATGGAGGAATGGTTCATGGGCATGACTGCGGTCGGAAGTAAGGAGGCGCACTCGATTGTGATCCTAACCCTCTGGCACCTCTAGAAAGAAAGAAATGCAAGGGTCTTCAACAACGACGAATCCAGGGAGCGGCGGTAAACCAGAGGATCGAGAGATGAGTATGCAAATTGGTTGTCGACGCAAAGGGGAGGGGTGTGGGGGGGGGGGGGGTCGCTCCCAAAGAGAAGTTTTAAATTTTGCGATTAATTAGCTTTGTGTAACTATATCTCATCAGGCATTCTGCCTGTGAGATAGTGCCTCTCACGCATAACAGTTGTTACTCTTTCACCTTCTTATTAATATAATGCCGGATACCTGGATCTTTCAAAAAAAAAACATAAATCCTAAACTTTCGCTTGTTTATTTTGCGGAGGAACCCTGAAGTTCACAGCACTACCGGAAACCGGAAATAACCGACGGTGCGATAACCGTCGGGGAAATTAAATTTCAATTTCCTTGACGGTGCACCGTCGAGAATAACTATCGTGGCTGGCTTGACGGGGTAAATACGAATTCCTTGATGGTTAACCATCAGGGAAATACAAATTTTATTCTTTGACGGTTGAAAACCCACAAAGAAAATGTGAAACCGTCGAGGGTAAATGCATTTTTTCGACGGTTGAAACCGTCAAACAAATGTGTGTTATCGACAAAGAAAAGTATTTCCTTGACGGTGCAAAACTGACAGACTATAGGAGCTATTACCCCGACGGTCTAAGAGATTTTACCCCGACGGTGTATATACCATCAAAAAATATGTTTTCCTTGTCGGTCCTTATTTTCCCTGTCTACTGCTAACCGTCAAGGCAATAGAGTTTTCCCTGTAGGTGGAGATTAACCTGTCATATTACAATGTACACTACATGAAAACCAAGCATAGACTTACTTCTGCATTTCTGATTTCTGACGAGAAAATTGTTGCATTGCTTTCCTTTCATCATGGCAACAAGTGCAGCTCAACTAGTGGGCAATAGTAGTAGGACAGGAGATCTAACATTTTTATTTGATTCAGTAATGCTAGTACCATTCGCAAAAGAAAAAAGAATGCTAGTAACGGTAATACTTTAAATTTATAGTAGCACAACATGCAAGTGTGGTTGTGTTGTGTAACACATACATGATACAATGTACCTTTAAACTGAAGCATAGCCAAATGCCACAAGTATAATGTACGCAAACAACATCACAAGGAGAAAAAAAAACAAAGGCTAACCTTGATTCTGGAAGTAGGAAGCTCCTCACAGACCCTTCGCCACCAGCGTGGATCTTCAATAGCGGCCTTCTCCAGATCTGGTGTGGCTGCCTCCACCACCGGACCTCAGCTGCTCGTATGCATGGGGTAGGAGCAGCCGAAGTGTGTTCCTCGCCGAAAACCGATGAGGATTCCAAAGTGGTGTCCGGGGAGCTGCGGCGTCCGATCGTCGGCGTGGAGGAACCGCAGGGGAGAGCTGCGGCGGCGTCGAGTCACGGAGGAGGGGCAGCTTGGGGCGGACGGGGCAGGGAGCGGTGTTTGGAAGGCACCTACGGCATCTGTCCGGTGCACGGAGCGGCGTGTGGAAGGCGCCCGCGGCGTGGGTAGGGCGTGGAGGAGCGACGGCTTGGGGAGGACGCGGCATGGGAGGAGCGGCGTGGGGAGCGGGCGGCGTGGGAGGACGCGGCGTGGGAAGCCACGGCGTGTGGGGAAGGGAGTTGCGACCCCGGCGCGCGTGGGGAAAGAATATGGTGCTAGGGAGCGGGTGCGGCCAGCTGAAGTGAATAGATAGGGTTTGCTTTTTTTTTTTCTTTTTTTTTTCCAGCCTGAATGATGCGCTTCTCCTAAAAAAATAGCGGGAGCAAAAGTTTTGGTGGGCCTTTGGCCTGTCTCTCAATCTTTAGGAGGATGGCGAAATTTCTGGCGGGCTTTTCTTAACATTTTTCGCCTTTAGATAATTACCTGTGGGTAATACAGAACACCGTCAGGGTAAATATTAAAACCGACAAGGTAATTATTTACCCTGTCGGTTTCCTAAACCCATAGGTTATTATGAATTTCCCTGACGATTATACATTTTCCCTGACTGTTTTTTGGAAACCGTCAAAAAAGTATTTAAACCTGACGGTTTTCTGAATAACTGTAAAAAAAATCGACACCGTCAGGGTATTTCCGGTTTCCAGTAGTGCAGGTTCATTGGTGGTACGTGCTCACTTGAGTTTGAGTACCGATTCAACGTGATGCACACGTATTTTCGGCTAGATAATGTTTCAGTGGTAGGTGACGTGCCTATATGTGGCCATATGGGCGTAGCGAGACACCAGAAAGATATGCAATGTGCATGTGTGTAGGTAAACATGTTTAAAAAATAAACAAAACAATGGTCAAGAACATATGCATGGAACTCTCTCTCTCTCTAGCTCCCTCAAAGGCATCGAGAATATAGAATCTGCCGACCAAATTGAAGTGCCCCACAATCCATCATGGTGGAGTCCAGTTTCGATCCATGTTGTTCTCCTTGAATAAAGAGTATCAACCAGGTTGGTGCGTGGTGCTCTAAAGCACCAGGAAAAAATGGACATACACGCTACATGCCCATATCTTTGTTCCTCTGAATGACGACATTGCTTGGTCCATGCATCCTAAATATCTAGTCATACTCCATACAAGCATATCTTTGCTGACCCAAGTGCCGTACACATGGTGTACCACCCCTAGTTCTTCGGACCGGACCGGACCACCGGTCCGACCGGTAAAAGACCGAACCAGAGCCTCCACCGGTCCGGTTCACCTTAGGAGACCGGTGAGGTTTTGAAATTTTCCAAAATTAACCCTGTGCATTCAGGACGACATTATCTGGTTAGGGGTATTGATGGAAATTTGCTCCAAATGCTCTTTAGGGTATTTTTGGGCCTTTTGGCGCTGCACTGACCGAGTGAGAGGGAAAATTTTCCCCTTTTCGTTCAGGACGGCGCGAGGGTGAGGCTGCTCCCGGCGGCGGCGCTCCTGGCCTACTGCTCCCGGCGACGGGCGACCATCAGGCGGCGGCCGGCGGGCTGCGCCTGCGCTGCGCGCCTGCGCCGCGGCGGGGCAGGACGCGGCACGGCGAACCACGAGCGGTGGGTGAGCGCGCATGCAGCTTTGGCGTCGCCGTCGACGGGCATCTGCGGATCCAGCGTGCGGCGTGCTCTCCTCTGCAGCAGGCTCTCCATCTCCATCAGGCACCACTCCAGACTTCCAAAGTCCAATCTTCAGGTCGTCCAGGGCTACAGTACGGAGTACAGACGCTCGGCGCTTCCCTGTCTTGGCTCCTTGCTCCTGCTGTTCTTCAAGTTCAAGGACAGTTATACATATCGATATCAAGTTCAAGTTCAAGGACAGACGCTAATGTTATCAATATCGATATCGTTCACTCTGTTTATCATATATTAAGAACTTGTCGTTCCATACATACAGTTACACATATGTATAATTTTTATAGTTGTGCAATTAAATTTGTGTTGTTTATCAAGTATTAATTATTAATTATAGCATATATATAATTATATATATATACCGGTTCAATGTTTTTGTGGCCGGTTCGATTCATCCGGTAGAACAATCGAACCGGGCGGTTCAACCGACTCGGCCCTAACGGGCATTTGGACCAGTGAACCATTGAACCGACAGCCTCACCGGTTCGATTTCCGGTCCGGTCCCAAAAACTAGGGTACCACCACCACGACTAGAGAGAGAGAAAGAAAAGTGCAAGTACTACCAACTGTACGATAAGCTACAGCCATCACGGTACCAAAGATATGTGATATGTCCACCAATAAAGTGACAACACACTATACACTGAGACATTATGTATATATCAAGGTATCCAACAGGTCCAGGAAAGCAGCAGCTAGCCACTGTCGTGGATCCCAATACAAGTATATTTGCATATATATGCATCGTGCAACTTGACTTGTGGCCGGGGTAGAGACCAGAGACACAGCTAGAGAGAGAGGGGAGAGAGAGAGAGACGAAGATGCAAATATATATGTATCCATGGACTAGGAAACCACGGTGTCTTTGAGATATCTTTTTGCCGAAAGGCAAGCCAAGAGAGATAGGGATACTATCCAGAGACGCAAATAGCACGCACTCACGCAACAGACCGACTACCAAGTGCATGTTAAGATATTGTTGCACACTACACACACATGCATGCATCCATGCTAGCGTTAGTGATCGATAAAGCCAGTGCTGATCGATGATAACGTAGTGGAGCTCGCATCAGCATGAGCAAGCAAAAGCAAGCACGGATCGAATCGTTGTGGTTGCCGGCCCCTAGCTTTATCTGTCCTCGGTCGTACGTGTACGGCATGCACCCAGAGTCCTTTTGCCTTTAGTTTCCAACTGAGTCCTTTTGCCTTTAGTTTCCAACTACACTCGTATATGCTTCTACATATGCTCCACCCAATGTGCACTCACATCATCTCACCACTACATAAATTTTAATCATGATGTTTTCTTTATTTCCGATGACGGTTTTCTCAACCGCCACCGAGTCAAGACCACGGTTAATCGTCTCAAAGAAAAACAATTGTGTATATATTATTATAATATATCATTGCTAAGTCTTTAACCTTACACAGCAATTTAGTAGAAAATTAGTGCCACTACGCATCCGCATAGTTGCTAGAACTAGATGGGGCTTGAAACTTTCCGAGCATTGTAAAAGGGCTCTTGAAATTAAGTAGTTGGAGGCCGGTGCAAAAAGCGGAATTAATACTCTCCACCCCATGAACCAACGGAACAAGATGAGGTTTGAAATAGAAGCATGCTTGCAAGCAACAACAGATGGGACAAAAGGCAATCAAAAAATATTGAGAGCAGCATCGATCTCACCAAATAATTCTAGGCAACATAAATTTACCTCGAATTTACTTAGCTACTTACTACCTATTTATCTAGCTACCTAGATTCTAGTATAGGAGACAAGACAAAAGCTTGCTTGCATTGGTGAGTTGGTTGGGTTTTGTCCATGCATAAACACACAAGTCGCTGTTGTTTGTTGCCTAGTCAGGGAGATGTCTTCGTGTGTCCCCTTTGTGGTACGGTATGGACCCTGCGCTGTCCCATCTGAGTACTATCTCATAGAGAAAACTCATCAACTAATCAACTAATCCTTGCGCTGTGGATAATAATCTCGGATCAAAACGAACTATGGTAATCACTGCATGCATGCCATTAATTATTGAAGACGTTGGACGTGCATCATCTGGGTAATAATATATATGACCATCAGGTATATATCGTCACTTCCGGTTAAAAGTTGAGCATACATTTATGCAAGTTAAGTAGTTCGTCAAATGCATTTAGCGTTGTTGATGCCGAATCGGGTCATACACAAGCAATGTGGCTAATACGTTCGAGGTCGCATCCGACCTAGCACACAGCAAGAACGCGATGAAATCAGGCAAAACCGACTAGGGAAATCATCAAACTCGTTTAAATTGGACGTACTCTCTCCATCATAAATATGATATATTTGAATTAATTTTAAGTCATTCTCCTTAAATTATTGCTTGCATATATGGTTTCTACAACTAGTTAAAATGTCCAATGTTATCCAGGTACCATTAGTTTTGTAAGCAGGGTGTCACAGGTCCCTTTTGGCCCAACAATTCCGCGACGTGTACGGCAAAGTGCTTGTCCACAGCACAGCAGACCTGTACTCCACTGCACACCCAAAAGCTTAAGTTGCCCAACGAGATTTGCGAATATTCTCTTACTGTTTTAAAACAGAAATTGAAAACACTAAAAAATGAAACGAAAAAGAATGGAAAAGGGAATTAAAGAGCAGGAAACTGAAAAGGTGTAGTACTTGACGCCGTACACCCACTTGTACCCGCCACTCCTCCCCCACCCACCGCACCACTTGCACCGCCGCAACCCCACTGATCCATGGGCCCATGTATCTCACGTCCCCACACGTCAGTGTCCAACAAGCCATGCTAAAAAATGGCCCCCGGTCCCCTGCCGGCAGCAGCACTCACTCCACCCGCCGTGTACGCAGAAAACGCCTCGCATCCGCATCCATGAAGCAGCTGATCCGGCGGCTCTCCCGCGTCGGCGGCTGCTCTCCGCCGCCGCCGTCTTCGTCGTCATCGTCTTCAGCGAGGAAGCAGAAGGGCAAGGCGGCGCACGCGGGGGTGCCGGAGGGGCACGTGCCGGTGCACGTGGGCAGCGGCGCAGAGGGCACGGAGGCGGAGGAGCGGTTCCTGGAGCGCGCCGAGCTGCTGGGCGCGCCGGCGCTCGCGGACCTCCTCGGCCGCGCCGCGCAGGAGTACGGGTACCGCCACCAGGGCCCCCTCCGCATCCCCTGCCCCGTCGCCATCTTCCGCCGCCGTGTCCGTGGCCGTCACCGGCGACGACGAGGAGGAGGAAGCGTAGGACAGCGAGTAGGATCGAGGAGGAAGCCGGAAGCCGCTGGTGCTCGGCCCAGGCCGCCTAGCTTGTTTCTGGGCTGGGCTTGGAGTTGGGCCCGAATTTTGAGGGCTGGGCTTTTGTTGGACCTCACGGCTGTTTGTTTTCCTCTTTTTCTCTTTATTTACTTTCATGTTATTTATATATATTAATATGCAGGCTTCCTCCCTCCTCTTGGGTGTTTGTGTTAAAATGAGCAGGGAGAGAGGTAGAGGTGATGGATTATCTACACTGTAATGAATTGATCGTGTTTAATTATCTTGATTTTACTTTGTTTAACAATATAATGCTACCATGGTCCATGCATGGAGGATACTAAGATGTCTACATACACATACACTCATATAAGTCGAGGTCTTCACTCAGTAGCAAACTCCCTAATTAGTTTGAGCATCCACCTTTTTTTTTGGCATATTCGCATCATTTCGTATGTTTCTGCTTGATTTGTAGCCTGGCAATAAAGTGACCCATTAACGCCCGACCTTATATAGCTAGGCCGCAGATACCTCCACCGGGGTTTAAGACTATTAACAGTGTTATTATTTTACTTTGTGCGATAGACGATGTGCCACACCCACACCTCTTCCATCATAGCCAAATGTTTCAGTGTCCCCCCGCAGACATATCCCCTTTGTATCTTCTATTTGTTTTGCTACGAGATTCGTGCATCTTTAACTATCACAGTGCCCCCCTGTTGTTTCTATACTATTCTTAGACGGAGTCACAGGGGGGATACGTCTGCAGAGGATACTCATTTCTCGTTATTCCATCATATATTTTACGAGGCTAGCGATCGCATGTACAAGGATCGGAGTCACTAATCCGCAAACCATCATTAGATCAGCATAAAGTGACCAATATGCCGATAACCTATAGTTTGCCTTTTTGGAAAAGGGCTTAGCATCAAAGTATTCGCGACCAATGGAGATTGAGAAATGAGGGCATGAAGGCAGGACACAGGTTGAAGATGAAGGTCTATTCCTTCATGGGCCAGGGCAGCTTGTGTTTCTCAGCCCAAATAGTTAGTCAACAAGCCCAATAGGAGATATATACGAATAAGAACTGGCCACCAGCACAGCAAGCAATAGCGTTGTAATAAAAAGTAAGCGGCAAAACCACGAAATGGTAGTACCCAGCAGTCAGTGCCTAGCACAAGAAATGGTAGTACCCAGCAGTCAGTGCCTAGCACATCAAGATTGTTCAGCCCACACCCCCACACCCCCCCCCCCCCCCCCCCCCCCCTCCTCCCAAGGATTTTGTCCTGGATCCACCACTGCATGCGCCACTCAGCTGGTCTAGTGCACCCACCTGGCTCCTTTCCCTTGTTGAGATGAAATCGTCCTCAAAAAAATTAAAATTTTTATTTTAATTTGCTAACTTCTGAACGGCATATCCATTGTCAATTCCGTCTCTACTATTGTGTTCTACGTGATGAAACAAATAAATCTAGATTTCACTTGCATATGTTTTAAATTTTTTTATAATAACTTATGTATAGTAATTTATAACATATAATTTAGAACATATAACTTATAATATATGTTATACCATATAATTTATAACATATAATTATAATATATGTTATAAGTTTTAAGATATATATTATAAGTTATATATTCTAAATGATATGTTATAAGTTAGGACAAGCAAGTTATTATAAAAAAATCTTCAAAACATATGTAAGTGGGGTCTAGTTTTGTTCATTTTGTCAAGTAGAATATACTGGTGTAAAAGTAATTGCAAATGGGTACACTGTTCAGGATTTACAACATTTTGAAATAAATGTTTTAGTTTCTCAAACGTCAGCATACACGTAGGTTTCCTGTATGCATGCACGCGAAGTGCGGACAGAGATGGACAACACGCATCGATATCAAGAGCTACCTAGCAAGCTACGTCAGCATACACGTAGCTTTCCTGTATGCTTGCGCGCGGACTGCAGACAAAGATGCGCGAATCCATCAGGAGCTAGGGGCCGGGCTGGCCGCCGGGACCGACGAGACGAGAAAAGCAACCCCACCCGGCCGGCCGGCCGATATCGACGACGTCGATCGAGCACGTTATTAAGAGCGAGCGGACGGGCAAGCCTCCTCAGCTCCGACGGCACTGCATGCAACGGCGGCCGGGCCTTCTGCTGATCGATCCATAGCTAGCTACTAGCTACTACCTGCGCCCCTCCACGCGCCACCGCCGCCAACCCAGAGAGGCCAGGCCAGGTATATATGTCGCCATGCATTGCATTGCATTCAAGATTATGTATGGATAATAGATTCAAGATCGTCGATATCGATCATTTCTATGTTTCATTTATGTACGTATTAATTCTTGTTCACACAATTAACCGCGCGCGGTCGACTGAGCTTGCATAGGTCATGACGAATGAAGTTCCACTACTTCCTCCTTCCTTCCCCACCAATAGAAATCTAACGGGGATTTTGAATGAAAAAGAGCTTGAAGATCCAAGAGTATACCTGTGCTGAAGTTAGTATTATTGGAGAAGTTGCCTTATTAGAGCATCACCTGGAGTTTGCCCAAAAAACCAAAAATGGTTTTCCAACCTTTTGCTATACATATTGGGAGACAAAAATAAGCTTCAAATCCAATGGTACCGAAAAATTAGATTCCAAAACTTCATCTTCTCCTCCTAGTCTCTTTATAAATGATTGGCCTGCTGCTCCGTGGTGAGGCGGAGATGCTGAGCTTCATGCCAAACCCCATGTTCATGGTTTAGGGTTTAGGGTTTAGGGTTTAGGGGCTAGAAACTTGTCTCTTTATAAATGATTGCCCTGCTGCTCCCTCGCATGTATCGCCCTCATCGGTTACTACATTATCCCTTTATTAAACCTTAGACCTTGTTTATTACATCGAAGGAATTTCAAGGAAAAAATTAGGAATCAGGATATAGCTAGTATTGCCAATAATGTAGCTAGAGTATTGCCAAAAATTCAAGTGCTGTACATAAATTGAAACTTGCTCCACTAACTTCAGTCATTATTATGGACTGAACATGAATAGAATCTCTTAGCATATTTGTTAATTTAGTTTAGACATTTCTATCTTAGGCCACTATTTTTAAAAAAAATAATAAATGGAGGGAGAACAGTACTCCAAACAAAGCTGAATCTTCCGCTCAACTTCCATCATGGAGATAAGCTCATCAATAAAATAACTGAAACCCAAGACTGGATGTGCCTCAGCTGGTTTACAGTAGAACACTGTGCTGGATTAGCAGGTAGTTTAATTAAGAGGGGAACAGGTCCCCATTGCCAGAGTCCTGAGGGGCAGCAATTTGAGCACACCAGGTAGGGCTGGGCACTTTGGAGCAGAGAAACAGTGAATATGAATCGAACCGAGCCGAACTATCGGTTTTTTGTTTTTTGGTTTGACAGTTGCATTTTCTGATTGGTTTAGTGTTCGGTTTCTGTGTCGGTTTTCAGACGATAAGAACCGAACATCCGAACACGGGAAATAGCATGTATATATTTATCCGTCTATCTCCTTTCTCTGTTTAAATTTGTCTTACATATCGATGGCCTAGTATGTGGGGACTTTTATTTTCTCCGTTGTTCCAACCAAATATTGTTGAAAAGTTACTCTCCATTAATAATAAAATTCCATATCAAACTTATAATTGTCTTCATCCATTACACTACTCTATGTGTGTAGGCTAGCTGGTTGATTGGCTGATCTCTCCATGGCATCGTACCGCCACCGCAGCGGCATAGAGAGAGTCAACGACATGGATTTAACAACCATACATGTAGCAGCATGTCTCACCATAGCACTGTTGCTTCTGATCACCACAAAAATGGTCATCCTACAAAGAAAAAATCCGAACAAAAAAGGGCCAGCACTTCCACCCGTTGTGAGTGTCCTTTCACTTATTGCTTCTCTGCCTGCACTGGTAACCAAGGGTCTCCGCGCCGTGATCCATGACCTACATGCAAAGCTGGGAACCGTGTTCACCATAAGCCTCTTTGGGTTGAAGAAGGCAACTTTTCTGGTTGGACCAGAGGCCACAGCTCACTTCTTCCAAGGCTCAGAGTCAGAGATCAGACAGGCGAATATCTACGAATTCACTGTGCCCATTATTGGCCGAGGGGTTATGTATGATGTGGAGTTGACTACCCGGAGTAGGCAGATCAACTTCTGTGCGGACTCGATAAAGCCGATGAACTTGAGAAGCCATATTGATGCTATGGTTCATGAGGTAGAGGTACGCAATAAGCTATTCACACAGACACACACACATTCCCAATCTATTAATTTGATTTCTTGATGATGCACGTTCTCTGGATCAGAGATGTTTTTCTTTATAATTATTAGTTCGTTCATGTTAACTACATAAATAAAGTGTGTGCGCACATACATGTTCCTTATTACTTATTTCAGCTAATTAACACAAAATTTGAAGGATTACTTTGCACAATGGGGGCAACATGGCATTGTTGATCTAAAGCATGAGATTGGGCACTTGATCCTTGTCATCACAATTCGGTGCTTCCTCGGAAAGCATGTTCGGGACAACATGTTCGATCAACTATCCACACTCCTCAAAGAGGTCTTCGACAACTCCTCCTCCATGATCAGCTTCTTCTTCCCTCACCTCCCTATCCCACGGCACCGCCGGCGCGATAAGGCTCGCTCTAAGCTTGGGGAGATAATGCACGAGGTGGTGAGATCACGCAGGTGCTCAGGCCTAGACGAGAACGACATGTTGCAGAGACTCATAGACTCTGACTACATCAACGGTCGGCCCTTGACAGAGAGTGAGATCACCGGGCTACTAATCGGCATGGTGTTTGCAGGGCAGCACACGACCTCCAGTGCCAGCATCTGGACAGGAGTTCGCCTGCTTAGTGACGATGGAAGAGACCACCTGCAGGCCACCGTGGAAGAGCAGAGGGAGATTGTCGCCCGCCATGGGGAGCGCCACCTGGACTATGACATCTTGCAGGAGATGGTCACCTTGCATTGCTGTGCCAAGGAGGCGCTAAGGCTGCACCCTGCAGCAATCATGTTGTTCCGTCACGCGAGGAAGGGCTTCAATGTGCACTCAAGAGAAGGCAATGTATATGGAATCCCTAAAGGACATACCTTGGTGGCAAGTATGGCAGTCGGAAATAGCCTGCCATACATCTACAAGGACCCAGATGTGTATGATCCAACTAGGTTTGGTCCGGGGAGAGAGGAGGACAAAGTTGGCAGTGGCAAGTTCTCCTACACATCGTTTGGTGCCGGTAGGCATGCTTGCATTGGCAAGGACATCGCTTACATGGAAATCAAGGTGATATGGAGCCATTTGCTGAGAAACTTTGACCTCAAATTGGTCTCCCCTTTTCCAGAGGAAGCATGGGAGAAGTCCGATCTCGGGCCTAGAGGTAAAGTGATGGTTAGTTACAGGAGACGAGTGTGTTCTGCATGAAATAATCTGCAAGGTTCTGTTCTTATATGTGGAGGACGACTGGACGGATGCTATATGTGCATTTCAAATATAATAAAAGTGTGTGTGCTAGAAATTCATTCTTAATGGCTCAATCGCGGAGGGGAGTGAAGGCATATGCCACCATGGCTCCTCCACCAACCGTCCAAGAACCCATTCCCACGTAAATGTTGTACCAATGAATGTAATGTGCAGCATGTACATGTGTGTTGTCTACTCATGTAATAGAAAAATATTGATGCATGCACATGAAGTAATATTTTAAACATGTATATCTTAGACAAATAGCAAAATAGATGTTTCATTTTTGTGTGACAGCATTATATGTTGAATATTTCAAACAAATGACACACAAAGCGACAAGGATAAAAGTGATAGGTTATATATCAAGGTAGCTTGATGTTTAGATATGACCGGAGGGGGGAGGGGGGTGAGAGCAAAGGATGATGAATGAGAGCCTCAAATTTCTTTTAAAATATTCAGTCGTTGTGTCCAGGACCCAATTAGTAAGTGGATGTTCTTTGGGAACTGTTGGTATGGGCTCTTGCCTCTCTACCTTCGACCGGGGCCTGGAGGAAACAGGCGAAGGTCTCACCAGACAGAGAGGTGGGATCAGATCCAAACTCAAAGAAATACGAGCCAGTGGGCCCAACTGGGAATTTTGCATTAATTGGCACTAAAAAAGTGATAATCTCCCCCCTCTTACACAGTGCCCTGCCCTTGGTATTTATAGACCTTGCCAAGGGTCAGGGGCTCTTTCATTAGGGTTCCCATCTCCATTACACTGCGGGTGGGCCCCGGTGGGCTTATATTGGTACAAGACTACACTAAAAGCTGCAGCTCTCCGTCCTATCCCGCGCCGCCACGCGTCAATCCTGATTTGGTCCACGTGTCAAGCTCTCGGGCCACCTCGTGGCGACTCCTTGCGCTGCCATCCGGAGGTCGCCCGGGGTCCTTGACACCAATCGCGTCAGAGCGTCGCGCCGAAGGTGCTGCGGAGTCTCGCTGAGGTGTCATCTACCTGCAGAAGGAACGATTGTAACAAAGGTGGCCGCGAAGGTTCGCCGAACCTTCGCTGGTTCGTCGCACCTTCGCTGATTGGTTAAGATGAAAGCGTGGGCCTTCGCCGATGGCATGGTCAGGCCGGTGAAGGTTATTTTAAACCTCGGATGCCTGGCTATGTGTCTTGGCCCTTGTCTAGGCCGCGGAGCTACGTGGGGGGTCCCAGCGGAGGTTGCTCCCCCCAACAGTAGACCCTCGATGCTTCGGCCCGGCTGGCGGGGTCGGAGCAACGCCCTTGAAAATGGGGAGCTCGGCTGAAGGGCACAGTGTCCAAGGACGTCCTCCGCAGCGACGCCCAGTAGTTGCTCGCGGCTCGTGATCGCTGGGCCTGGTTAAAGGTTTTGCAAATGGGCCGGAGTGGGCTCTGCTACTGTTCCCGCGACGAGACGGTTAGGGTTTGCGCGGCGCGCTGTGCGCCGTCCAATCCAAGCCTCCTTGGGATTTGCGGCGCCCGCTACCGCGGTGAATCCCCCCGCCTATAAATAGTGGGGGTGGGTGAAAGCGATCTTTTTACCTGCCCTTGCGCACTTGCCATCAGAAGTCTTTTTTGCCTTAGCTTTGTTGAGGAGGTTTCCGGTTCTAGCGGAGGCGAGAGGCGGCGGAGGTTGAATTAGGGGCTCGAGCGGAGGTTAGAGACTGATGGCCAAGGGATCTTCTTCCATGGGCACTGTGAGCTCCGTCGCCGTGTACGAGTTTGGAGTCAGTATGGTGCAGGAGGCTGATCTGGACAAATTTGCTGCGAAGGGATGGTTGGAGAGGACCCGCGCGAGGCCCAGGGTTCTGTGCTGACGCCCTTCCCCAATGATGATGAGGTGGTGGTCTTCGAGGGTTTCTTCGAGGCGGGGCTGCGGTTTCCGCCCCACCCGTTGGTGTTGGGCGCCCTGTGGAGGTTTGGGGTACAGTTCCATCACCTCACACCCAACAGCTTCCTGAAGCTGTGTGCGTTTGTGTGGGGCTGCCACTCGCAAGGTGTGGAGCCAACGGTGGAAGGATTCACTGTTGGCACAAAATATGGCCCTCTGTGCCTCACACACAGCAAGCCGAAAAGCGTGGCTTCAATCGGGTGCTCGGACAGTTTGGAATCCGAAGACGTGCCAGTCGGTTTGACCTGATAACCAACAAGGGATAAAACCATGAGAGCAGGAATGTGCCTGGTGAGACCAGGATAGTTCCTTATATACGGCCCTGAAGCCACTTACGACGACATACAGCTATAGAAGCTGTCTGCCAACAATGTTTATAGAGCCATTCGGCTAACACAAGATAAGGCATGTAAAAGCATTGCTTGCCGAATACATATGTAAGAAAAGACATGCTTGAACAAATAAAAAATTGATCATCATATATTATTCAAGATATAAATTCTAGATTGATGACATCATCAAGACATAATTATAGACAGGTAACTTGCAAATATAAATCTATTTAAATAACGCATGCATAGGCTAATCCAACTAGCCTGCCGTACGTCTAGCCTTCATAAACCCGTCAAGCATAAAACCAAAGCAAGTTAATCCACCGCATGATACCACTCGCTATGAATCTACACCACTTCTTATGACCAGATCAATCCACCGCATGATACAATCTAGTAATATGAAGCTAAAAGCATGCATATCATCAAACAGATCTATAAATGCTCGTTACTCGTTAACGCATAACCGTATTCGGCAAATTTGCCGAATCAGGGTCATGAAGAAGGAACAAACAAGCAATACGTAAAAGAAACCTATCAGATTAAACTGATCTCTAGTCCACCGGATGACTAGCTCTAGAGTAACCCAAAGACCTGCATCTACCGCACGGTACCCGGTCCTGTCAAGGCTTATTCTACATCTAACGTGCATGAACCCGCAACATGTAACAATCTAGATTGATCTAATTCGGCTATACAAGCATGTGATCAAAAGCCGAAGCGTATCAATCTAGATTGGGAAAAAGAGTGTTACAAATAAATAAAATATTAAAGACAATGCAACACATGATAACTTGATGAATCTACTAGATCTTGCCGAATCTAGTAGAGCCGATAACTATCTTGCTTCACTGAGCTATCAAGCGGACGCCTGCCGCACGGCCATCTAGTTGAGATAAACAAACCATAAGCAAAGACTTCCTGATCATCAAGCAGACGCCTGCCACACGGCCATCCAGTCGAGACAAACAAGTCTACTTGCACCATGATCTAAATCCACCGCATGATACTAGACATGATAGCAAGGTTGCCGATACTTACGGAGGTCGACGGATCGATGATTCCCCTCGAAGAACTCGATGACACGACGAAAAAAAGGACTCGAAAACTTGGCACGGGGCCAATTGTATTGATTTGATTATATATATCTCACTGGTACGCCTGGGAATTTGTACTAGCGCCACCCTTGTTTATACTGGCGGTTTGGAACATGTGGCGCGAGTACAAAGACAAAGTGGGTCCCAGCCGACGTAGACCGCCTGTGCAGATTGGATATACACAGGCGGTTAATGGTTTAAGCCGCCTGTATAGATCTCAATGTTATTCTGGCGGTTTCTGTTACTAACCGCCTGTATAAATTATGTTTTTACAGGCGGCTGTATTTGGGAACCGCTTGTAAATATGCTGATACTTTACAGGCGGTTTCTACTACTATCCGCCTGTAAATAGTTCATTTGCACTATCGGTCCATGTTGTAAACCGCCCGTACTTTTCCAACCGTCTTAACTCTCGCGCGCCAACCACCAACTACGTACAGGTCACTTCCAACACGACGAGGACGACGACCTATATCTCGCGCGCGCGCGCCGCCCGCCGCCGCGCGCCGCCCTCGATCTCGATCTCGATCGATCCATATTATTTGTTCTGGCGATCGATCGATCAGCTCAAGCATACCGTGCGGACGGAGCTAGAGCCGGGGCCGGGGTGATGATCAGGATCGGGATCTATATATATCTGCAGGTTTTGGTAGCTGAAGGTTAGTGTATAATATATAATATGTCACTCCTTTTTTTTGCATATTATATAATTATATAAAGTTCTTTGCGTGCTTCATCTATATATTCTCAGATTAATCGCTTGGTTTGTGTTCGATCTGACAACGAGATCCATCGACAATCGAATAACTAGCAGAAGATTTTTAGTAAGTGGGTGTATACTGTATACGTGTGTTGCAGGGGGGGGGGGGGAATAATTTTGTCTAATTAAGAAGATTTGGATTAGTATGCACATTACACACAAAGGTGACCAACATGTTTTGATGAGTGCTGTAAATTTTGATCTGTAGGTGACCTCGGCTATATATCTTCTAGTGGAAGGTTGGGTGTTGATTGATTCTCCTGCTAGCTAGCAGCTAGCTAGCACCTCCTCACTTGCAGGTGTTGACTTGACTTCATCTTGCTAATTCTTACAGAGATATATTTTGTGTCTTGCTATTTCTCCTGACCTCTAGATTTATGTATTCTCTCAGTATCGTCAGGATTTGTAATATGACAACATAACAGTGAATGGTGCTACTAACTTTTGGATCGATCATCTCCATATATATCATCATATCTCCATTGGACTTTCAACTAATCAATATTTTCTAATAGAACAACTCTGTACAAGGTAATTGCTCTTTGCAATATCAAGACTTTCTTTTTTGCAAATAATATGTAACTATGTTCTACACAAATGTTCCTTGACTTATTTATTAAGACAATTTTTATTTTGAAAGTATAACTTTCGTCAATATCTCAAGATATTGAACTGAGTTTATCAAATGCTCTATCCATTTTGAAGAAAATCATTGTTTCATACTATACATACATCCTGGTATACCAGATTAAGAATACATCCTGGTATTCATGATCAGTACACCTAAAGATCATAAAGCAATATATTTTGTGTGTAGATGTGGGTACCATGCATGTGACGATTTACTATGTGATTAAGTGATTGATTGCTTCGTATGTTATCATGTACATCGGTTTTTAGTTCATGACCTTTTAAGGATTGACACCCCCCCCCCCCCCCCCCCACCTCCTCCCCGGAACATATCTGTAGGCAAAAGTAGTGTTAATGAAGGCAATATATATTCAGCTACTGCAACAGCCATATTAATTATTGTTAAGTACATGGTTGTGTAGATTTTTTTATCTACATGTCGAAATTATTTGTTATTGTTAGATTCTATTTGTTATATAGATTTTGTATCCATTAAACTAGATTGTTCGAAAGTAAAATACTTTTTAGTTTCTTAAACTAATTATAGTATTTCTACTCTAATCTAGTAATTTTGAATGGATATAATTTAACCATTATCCTTTTTGTACAACTGAAGATGGAACGACCGTTGTGGATGTACAACTTGTCAAGATTAGGTGAGCCATACCAATTGGAGGTCACTAGATTCATTGATGCAGCTAAGAGGCATGCTTGCAGGGAGAAGAGGAAGTACATATATTGCCCTTGCGTTGACTGCAAGAATATTGCTGTATTTGAGGACACAAATGAAATCATTTATCACTTGATTCGTCGAGGATTTATGAAGGATTACTTGATTTGGACAGAACATGGAGAGGGTAGTTCCGCGCCTCGTAGAGCAGGAGACCCGGTGCAGGAGACACGACAGCATGTCCCTAATCATATTGATCCAGCTATGCGGGATGACAGTGATGATGATTTCACAGGCGTCCAAGATGTGGCTGAAGATGTCGTCCAGGATGTGGGTGAAGACGTCGGAGTTCGGGTTGATGAAGGTCAACAAGCAGATTTCTTCGAGGCATTGTTGCATCGTCACTCCGATCCGTCAATGTTCTTTAAAAAGGGTATGGAGGCAATGAAGAAGGCTGCAGAAGAGCATTTGTACGATGAGTCCAAGGGTTGTACCAATGAATTCACCACACTGAGATCTGTCCTTCAGTTTTTGGTGATAAAATCTCGATTTGGCTGGTCCGATGCTAGCTTCAATGAGTTTCTCCGTGTCCTTGGAAATCTGCTTCCAAAGGGGAACAAGGTGCCTGCTAACACATACTATGCAAAGAAGTTAATCAGTCCGCTGACTATGAGTGTTGAAAAGATCCACGCATGTAGGAATCATTGTATCCTATACCGAGGGAAAGAATACAAAGACTTGGATAGTTGTCCAAAATGTGGTGCTAGCAGGTACAAGACGAAGAAAGATTACCTGGAGGAAGAGAATGGAGTCCCTATTTCGGTAGGGAAGAAGAGAAAGATCCCCCAAAAGAAGACCCAACAAGCCCCCCCAAAAAGGAAATCTAAAGAAGAGGTAGACGAATACGCAAAGAGAAAGATTCCTGCTTTAGTGATGTGGTACCTCCCTGTGGTTGATCGGTTGAGGTGTTTGTTCGCAAACCCTAAGGATTACGAACTTATGTCTTTGGCATGCTTCTAGTGCACGCAAAAATGATGGAAAACTTCGACATCCATCCGATGCCAAGCAATGGAAGAAGTTTAACGACGCACACCCTGACTTTAACGAAGATCCAAGGAATGTAAGGTTTGCACTAAGTACTGACGGAATGAATCCATTTGCCGTGAAGAGCAGCAAGCACAGCACATGGCCAGTGATCCTGACAATCTACAACCTTCCTCCATGGTTGTGCCAGAAGCGAAAATACCTATTGCTAACCATTCTTATTTCTGGACCAAGGCAACCTGGTGCTGACATTGATGTGTTTTTAGAGCCCTTTATGAAGGAGATGCAAGATCTATGGGTAAAGGGTGTGGCCATGTGGGATGAGTTTCGCAAGGAGACGTTCACGCTAAGAGCAATGATTTTTGTTACCATCAATGATTACCCAGCTCTCTTTGCATTATCTGGCCAGTTCAAAGGAAAAACAGGTTGTGTAGTGTGTCTGGATGCAACCTCGACCGTGTCCCTTGCTGCATCTAGCAAGCTAGTGTACATGAGACACAGACGCTTCTTACCAAGAACACATGAGTACCGAAACCAAGAAATGGATGAGTACTTTAACAAAGAAGATGAAACAGAATCTACTGCTCCATCAGGTAGAAGTGCGGGTAAAAGAGTGTTCTTAATAGTCAAAAATATCAAATTTACTTTTGGGAAGAAGACAAAAAATGGAATGAGAAAGGTTACGAAGGGAGCGAGAGGGGATACATTCAAGAAGATGTCCATTTTTTTTAAGTACTTGCCATACTGGGAAGAACTAGACATACGACACGCAATTGATGCTATGCATGTCCAGAAGAATGTCTTCGAGAGCATAATTGGGACCTTGCTCGATATACCAGGAAAGACAAAGGAAGGACACAATTCACGTTTAGACTTGGTCAACTTAGGCATCAGACCGGAACTTCACCCAAGAAAAGAAACAGGAAAGCCGGAGGTCAATCCGGCAGCAAGCTACAACCTCAACCCAGATGAACAACGTGCGATTTGTTTGTGGCTTAAGACTTTGAAAGTTCCATCCGGATACTGCTCAAACATCAGGAGTCTTGTGTCAATGAAAGACCTTAAACTAATCAACTACAACTCACATGATTGCCATGTCATGCTGACTACTTTCCTCCCTATTGCCATCAGGGCTATAAAGCCAGTGTTTCTAAAGGTAGCAATCACAAAACTGTGCTACTTCTTCAACAAGATCTCACAGAAGGTGATTGACCGTGCAGAATTGGTGTCTCTACGAGAATTCGCCGCGGAGACAATGTCAGAGTTGGAGATGTGTTTACCTCCATCGTTCTTTGATGTCATGGTACACCTCATTATTCACTTGGTTGATCAAATAGAGGACTTAGGTCCCATTTATCTGCATGAAATGTGGGCTTATGAGCGTTTCATGTCGACTCTAAACCGCTACATGACAAATCGTGCTCACCCTGAGGGGTCCATGATAGAGTCCTACACCACCGAAGAGGCAATTGAGTCTGGGGGTCCATTCTGCAAAAATTGCCTGCAAGACCAGATTGCAATTGGTTTGCCTCCATCCCTGCATGAGGGCAGGCTATATGGAAAAGGGCGTATGGGTAGAAAGTCATTCATTCCATTTGGATTACAACACTGTCCTAGAGGCACATCATAGTGCCCTACATCACCTATCGGTAATGGAGCCATTGATCCGAAACACCTGAATGAGCTTCGTGAACAAAACTATGGAGCCATAGAAGATTGGATCGAGAACGAGCACAAGCTTAAGTTCAGCAGATGGCTAATGGATCGGGACATTCCTTGTGGGGAATCGGTGAATGAGAAAACCATCAAGATGCTTGGCATCTGGACCATCACGCGCGAGATCACTACATGGCAGGTCTATGACATTAATGGCTTCACGTTTCATGTCAATTCCAAGGATCAAAAGAGTATGTCACAAAATAGTGGAGTTCGCGTCGATGCCCTTGATGACAAGGACAATGTTACTACATATTTTGGGTTTGTTCATGAAATATGGGAGCTACACTATGGTGTCAATCTCAACATTCCCATCTTTCGATGCCATTGGATAGACCACGAAAAAGGTTTCAGTGTGGATGACTATGGCCTTAGAATTGTTGACCTGGGTAAAGTGGGTTACATGGATGACCCGTGGGTCCTTGCTAACCGTGTTGCACAGGTCTTCTATGCAGAGGACATAAGCCCTGAGAGCAGAAAGGCAAGTAAGCCAAAATATGTTGTTCTCCCGGGGAAACAACAAATTGTAGGGGATGAGGGTGCTACGGATTTTATTAACCAGTTCAGTGAAATGCCTCTTTTTATAAACCTGCCAGAGAAGATAAAAGAAGTAGCCCAAAGTGCTTTGGAACATGAATTGCCCTGGTTGCGCAAGGATGGAATAGACAGACCAGTGAAGGGCTAAACTAGTGCATATGGATATATGCTTGACATGATTTATCATGCAATTCATGTATCCAATTATATATATATATATATATATATATATATATATATATATATATATATATATATATATATATATATATATATATATATATATATATATATATATATATATATATATATATATATATATATATATATATATATATATATAGATGTTTTATCATGATATTAGGAGTTACCCTGCAAAAATCAGCAGTCCTGGTCATCAAAATCCTGCACAAGCCATGCAAGAAGGTGACCTATATAGCTTGGAAGAATCAGCTGGAAACAAAAGGTGAAGAAGCGAAGGGGAACTAAATGAAGAACTTGGAGTTGTCATATCATGGAAGCTTAATTTGGGCTGTCTGGGGCTGCAGTTGTGATATTTTGGAAATAATTGTTATGGTATCTTATTAAGTTTAATGAACAAATTGTTATGGTTTTATATGTGGCCTTAATAAAGAACTTGTAAACATTGGCTTGTAGGCCTTGTAATGACTTGGTTGTGTGTCATGTGTGCGTACTTAAGGACCATATTGTCTATCTTTGCGAATTGGCTATATCTTCGTTTTCTTTTTGATTAAATATGGGGGATTGAGCTTTTATTGAAAAAATGTATTACAAATTTGGTCTTTAATGAGACAAAAGAAAGAGAAGACAATCAAAAAATTACACATGGACTTCTCATAATCGATCGCGCAATGCACCTCAATGGGTAAGTGTTGGGTATTCAGTACTTGTGCCTTTTGGTTTATTACGGGCAGGAGCGTGTGCAAGTCGGTCTGCGCAGAACCAGAGCTCTGGTCGGAGGACCAGACCTCTGGTAGTGACGCTCGAGGTTCTAAAAAAAATTTTAGTGATCTTACAGAGGTCTGGTTTGGAGACCAGACCTCTGGCAGTGACGCTCGAGCTGTAAAAATAATTTTTAATGATACTTCAAGAGCTCTGGTCTGTGACATTGTAAAATGAATTTTTAATGAATCATCAAGAGCTCTGGTCGGAGGACCAGACCTCTGGTAGTGACGCTCGAGATTGTAAAAATATTTTTTAGTGATACTTCCAGATCTCTGGTTTGGAGGACAAGACCTCTGGTAGTGACGCTCGAGATTGTAAAATGAATTTTTAATGAAACTTCAAGAGCTCTGGTCGGAGGACCAGACCTCCTGTAGCAACTCTCATGTTTGTAAAAATCATTTTTAGCAAAGCTTCCTGAACTCTGTTTTTGTAAAAATTAGGAAGTGTCAGAGCGCTCCCCCTATGTGTATGAAATTGTGGAGTACAACAGAGTGTGAGGCAATAAAAATGTAATGCAACATGTATGAAGGAAAAATAAGAAGCAAATACACCATCACATAGAAATTGGCAGTAAAAGCTAGCAATATATCCTTACATAAATAAAATCCCACAAGCTAGCTTACAATCATACATTGTCCAACACACAAATAGTTTTACAATGCCCATACATAAATGTCGGAAGATACTTATGGTCCAAATAGATAACATCAAGATATATAGATAGAGATATATATCCTTACATAAATAAAATCCCACAAGCTAGCTTACAATCATACATTGTCCAACACACAAATAGTCTTACAATGCCCATACATAAATGTCGCAAGATACTTATGGTCCAAATAGATAACATCAAGATATATAGATAGAGATAGATAACCACCCGACATGGAAACACAAATACCCCCTTAGTCGTCAACTCACTGCCAGAGGGACGAGCAGGCTGCTGAGACGGAAAAACCAAGACCTGCCACTGCCACATGTTTCTCGCTGACCTGCTGCTGTGAACTAGGCTGCTCTACTGTTGTCGATCCGACTGGGTCTGCTGGGCGTGTTGCTGTGATGCCTGTGATGGCTGACTGCCGGAGTGTGTAGAATCTGTGGCATCCCTAGCATGATCCATATCCTCTGTATGAGCGTCCTCATATGCTTCCTCCTGAGCAGTCTGGGAATCATAGTGGGAAGTGGAGGGATCCACGATCTGCTGGGGAGGAGGCACTACAAATGCATCATCATGAGGTGGAGATACTGGAATGTTGGCTTGCTGACACAACAGCCGAGTGCGACTATCCATCCTCTTCATGAACTCAGACATGCGCACCTCAAACTGATATTGCCGTTCAGCTGAAGTGGCACAAGCTCCAATAACAGTTTTTAGCATCCTCTCAACCAAGTCGAGCTTCTCATGGCCTTGGGCAGGAGGACATGTTGGAGCATTGGGAATTTCCTGAGATGCACCACGTGATAGATTGCGCTTCAGCTTAGCTTCCAAATCAATCTTCGCGGGAATATAAGAACGGTGAGCCACCTCAGTCACATGGTCTGTCTTAGTAACATTCTCAATCATTTTCATAATATACGGTGCATGAACAATGCTCTTTTGATGGTTCCAACTACAAGCCAGTATTCCAGTCCAAATCAAGTCAAATACACAAAATGGCTTATTACCAGGACCGAAACAGTCAAGAGCAAGCTTTAGGTATGACTGAATATTAGTAATACTACCAGCTTTGGGACAAATAGTTTGGCGAAACAAAAGATTGAGGTACTGGAAGAATGGCTTCATATTATGGGTTGAACCAAAGTCTACATCTGATGCACCATCAACATACATGTGAGCAATAGCCTGATCTGATGGCACTTTGCAGGTACTAATGATCATTTTATTAACATTGTCAAAGTCAGCACGAGTGAAGCCAAGAATGGTAGCAAACCTGGCATAAGAGCATTCATGATCTCGACCCTCAATGCGAAAATTCATGACTTGACTTAACCGGCTTTTGTCTGCATCCTGAGAGATCCAAAGAGTTGCATAAAATTGGGCGATGACTTCATCAGACCAATTATATCCCAAGCACATGATGTCCTTGCAACCCTTAGCTTCTAGCATGGCTAAGACTTGATGGAGGGTTTCATCATTGGCATCCAGGCAACCCTTCCAATCAATGTATTTGTGCCTAAAAATCTTGTTGCTTTTGTCTATAAACATCGAGTTGTAATATTCAAGTTGAAACTGATTGTAAAAGCGATAATCATCAACTTGCTCATCCGCGACAAACTTGAAAGGATCTTCAAATCGAAGTGCCTTGACCCCATACGATGACTCACTATAGTCGACTGATTGAGGATAGTGAACATTAAACTGCGGAGACGTATGAGCACGATGCAGTACCAACTGTGACGTCGACTTAGTCCATGTAGAGTAATCAGTGAGGCCCTCCTCTTCCTGTGCTGCAGCAGCAGCCTTGCGCTTGAGCTTGCCCATGGAGCGACGTGCAGAGGTGGTCTTGCGCTTCTTGACAGTGACCTTGCGGCGAGGCGCCACATCCAGTTCATCATCAGCTCGAGGGAAGTCGGTGGAGTCCACCTTCCTTGATTTGCCACGACCCATGCCTGCACGATAAAGAAAGGACCAAGAGATCATGATGTGAACAACAAGGGATGGGCAAACCGGAGGTCTGGCCAAGTTCATTCATTTTAAAACAGGGTCATTAGATGATTTCAGAATTATAGAATAGACAGCAAAGCTTTGCAACAACAAGGCAATTCATTCATTTCAGAGTACGGTACAGGATCTTTGGAATTTCAAATTCTAACGCATGGTGGATGTATGTCTTTCTTGCTGAACAATAGATAATGGTCAGTAGTTAGTTTCAGAGCATCAGCTCAGATGAAGGGAACCTTCAGATTCTACCAATCTTTGCAAACTCTTTAATCCGACGATTCCAAGACATTGAGAATGAACATGTTGGTTAACTGTTCTGACAGGAACTAAAATGAACTCAGAGTCTAGTGCAGAATAATATGTGTACCCATAAAATAGCTAAACAAAAAACCACACAAGCATGGTCGGGTAAATTCAGTAGCAACCTTATTTTGTGTTGTTGTCAGACTTTGCTACTTATAGGTTAAAATTCAGGGAGGCAAAAAGGATTAAAAAAGCAGAACAAGAAGCATACTTTTGGGTTGTCAAAAAATTCCTTTTCCACCTCCTGACTTTGCCTGAACCTTGTTGGAATGCAGTCTTAGTTGGTGAATAAATTAGAACCTGACAATTCACAAGGAAAACCTGACCAGTTATGAAGAAAAAACTTAAACATTCCCATTGGCTAGGATGCATATAGAACAAAACCAGAACGTAGTATGGGTACATAGCTACTTTGAACCAACAATAGGACCAATGAAATGGGAACCATCACTTCAGTTATCTCTTATTTATCAATAAAGTTCCTTTGCATGTACACAAAAGGAATGGGAACCAACAATAGGCCAGCATGGATGTAAATAATACTTGGCACATGGACATTCAGATCAAAGCACACAAAACCAGTGGCGCAAGATAAGAAAGGCCATAATTAAATGCTTGCACCATCCTTGAATAATTGAATTTGATTTAGGATACTGGGTGTACTTCAGTTCTATAAAAGGCCAGACTTCTTGTTGGATTTCAGCAGTCAGAATTTTGCACAGCGAATAAAAGTATAAAATGATCTATCAAACAAAACATACTACCACAACTCTGTTTCTTCTGGTCCCAAACCAAGACGCCAAGATAGTGTTGCCAATCCTACATGTAAATAATGTGGATGTACTTCTCTGTCGAGATGTTCTTTTAGCAATTGATAAGTGCTCACTAAATAAAAAGCCATGATTTCTCACATGAAACTGTTGCAAAAAAAATTAAGTGCAGAAACCATATCTCGACTACCTCAGGTTGTAATATTCAATTGGCACCACCAAAAAAACACAAAACAAAAAAATCCACTTAACTAAAATTATTCTTTTGCTAAAGCATCATGCAAAGCTAATGTGTGTATCCATTTAAAGAACTAACTTTGACACTAACACATGCTCATAGCTTTTTCTCATATGACAATTAACAAATCAATTTGCTCGTAACAGCAAGAATTGGCAGTGCCATTATCTGATCAACAAATCAATTTGCTCATAACAGCAAGAATTGGCAGTGCAATTATCTGATCAAAGAGTGCAATGGTATCAAAGTTGAGTTATCTGACACAAAGTGAAGTGAAGCATCTAAAGTTCAGTCATCTGATGCAAAGGTAATTTTAGTAAATGTGTATAAAATTGTTTAAATTAACCAAGTTCAAATAGATGAAGCCGGATTTATTATCCTTTATCTAAAAAAATAATGGAGAATATATAAGCATTCCCTGCAAGAGAGAAAATGGAGTCCTTGCATTGCAAAAGACTCCTATATATGTATGCATGTGTGGTGACTTGTGACTAGCTTAACTGTTGTGAGGGAGAAGTCAACGGTTACATGAATGAAGAGAACGAAATGGGAAGGTAGTAGGAGGACGCATGTTTCGTGACGTGAGGATCAATGGGAATTGTTAATTATATGCTGTGTGGGGGCAAGGGCTACGATAATCTAGCTACCTCGCTCCTAATTAAGCTAGCTAGTTTGTTTAGCAATAATAAAAATAAAAATCAAAGAAGAGAGTAGTGATTGGATGGCATACAAGGCCGGCGAGGTGGGGGCAAGCAATGCAAGTAAGGCATCCATCCAACCATCCATCACATGGAAAGGAAAGCTATAGCTGCCCTTGCTAATTGAGATGCCACTTAATCATCTCTGCTACACACTAGTCGATCACTACTATATACTATAACTATACCTTAGCTAGCTAGATCTTCTCTCACTCAATTGGCCAAACATGCACACACATGACACATGTACACTCACTTGCACTGCAATAATAATCCAAAACTATCATCTAGCTCGCTAGTGTGTACGTGCCTTTCCTTGCCAAAACTAAATAAAAAAGGGGGTGAGAGTGCCCTTGCATTAAGCTAGCTAGCCATGATATATCCTGCCTATGATTGACAATCAGCCGAGTTGTCCCTCATGTGGAGAACCCTAGCTTTAAGGATGCAAAGGTTAACGAATAAGATTTGGAGCTAGCTAGCCGGGTAGCTAGCAAGCAAGCAATCTGCATGGATGCATCTCGCTGTGAGCGTTAATCACGATGCCCCAACTAACAGACAGACAGACAGACATGTCCTCCAAACGAAGCATCCATCGGCAAGCCAAGTACTCAGTATGCAAGCGACACTTGTGCACAGCATATTTGTAGTAGCTGAGAATATTAAAGCCTTGTTGTAAGAGGTTATGCTTGCCTTGTTGCTGATGAATGGACTTGAGCCTAGCTAGCTTTTTTTTTTTTTTTGAAGATTCTAGGGCGCTCTTGCTATTGTTATTATTAATATATATTTAGTGGCGTGGAGTGGAGGGAGAGTGTGGATGCTGCTATGCTAGCTTCATCTGTGTGTGTGGTTGATGCCTGCCACCTTGAGAGGAGGATGAAGAAGAGTGGTAGGCAAGTGCTCTGGCTTTGCTCATGGTCATGGGCAACCTACCACTACCACCCTACCAGGCTCAGATTTCATTCACACAAGACACTATGCTCTGATTGGTGGTGGACAGGGGAAGGCAACCTGCAGATTTATTCCTCCCCCTGCAACCATGCATGCATGTGCCAGAATCATCTTTTGTTCCTTGTCACAAGTCATGCATCTATCCTATTCCTCCTCTTTGCATCGCTGCATACATGGAAGGCAGAGTGAGTCCATGCATCCATGTTGCTGCTGCTGATTAGTTAGTTAGTACAGCAATATCATGGCATGCTAGCTAGATGCATCTTCAGAGTTAAACATTAATGGATCGTGCTTCACGAAAGTAGATTAGGTAGTGTCCGGATGACACCAAAACCAAACTTGTGAATCCTTCTTTATTTCCCCAATCATATTCATATACAGTACTTAATTTCCTATGGTCAACTTACTAGCTCCCTGATGAGGTTAGCTCCATTAATTGACCTTTGTGTCTTCACTCTCAAAAAAATGGATCTGACCATTTAACCAAACAATAATTTAACTGGTGGATAAATGTTATGTTAAGCAGAAGCCAACATGATTCTCCTGCTGTATATATGAGCTGAGAGAAAGTGAGAGGGAACTAGACAGAGATAGAGAATCGGCAAAGAGAATAAAAAGGACAGAGCCGGATCCATGCATTATTATTCCCCAACAAGACAAGAGGTACAAAGAGAAAGAACTTTACCAACTCCAACAAAAAAACTTAACCAACCAATATCATGCAAGGTCTTTTTTTGAATATAAAATACTACAAGCTTTCTATCTATAGCAGCCAGTAGGAGCACTCTGCTCTCACTGCTCACTACTTGTCAGTAGCAGAACAGAGCTGCCCCTCTTATCCAAGAACTATACTACACTGAGCAACAGAATCCACAAAAAGGAACTAACAAACTAGTGACAGATCTCTCTCCCTCAACGGTGGGCCCGTGATCAAGACCTGAAATGAATGCCGGGGCTACATGTATACAGATAATACTAACAAGCAAAGCAATTCAATCTGGTAGTAGGAGATGAAAATTTGTGGCCTTTCTTTTTCTCGCTTTCTTCTTTCTGGAAAGGTCGTCACAAAAACGACCACTCGTATGAATACCCTTCAGAGCATGCAAGTTGCCAGGCTACAGCAGTTTGTTTGTTCCCAGAGTGATGACTGATCCATAGCACAACAAAAGGTTGCAGTAATAGTAGTATTAATTCTTCAGAAGTTCAGACACGGGATTCCATATGTTATATAATCTATATATGTTAATTGAGTCGAGATGGTTTGTATATTTTCATTTCACCAAGATGTAGGCATGCCTAGCTCCTGGGGTATGGTTAGTTGGGCAACCGGCCAAACTGTTGCAGTGCAGTGGCAGACTGGCAGGCAAGTACATCACTGAACCGGTGGCGATCAGTGATGAATGAAGCAGCTGATGCATGGCCTACTTTCAGCTCCAACCTAAACTCTGCTTCCAATTTTAGCAACTTGAAGTACCAGCAGTAGTACCGTGTGTATCCATCATATCGTGGCATGGAAAAGAGAAAATTGGGCATGCATACATGCCGGCCTTTTATTATTATTTACAGATTATTATACATATTAGTATTGGCTGGATAGCTCTTTTGTTGAGCTGAGACTGACAGTAGTAATGTCCAGAGAAACTACTACACTTATATCCATATCTTTACCTTTGCACTTCTTTATCCACTCATATATAGCTATCGACAACGTACTAGGACACAACTGTATAATTTTTTGTTGGCCACAGGAAAAGAAAAGAAAAAGAAGCATACATATATCGGCAGGTGGCAATCGTATGTCCAGTGTCCACACACACCACACAAGCATAGCTTAGTCAGGAGAGAGCCACTAGGAGTGGCCACTCATCACTGTAGGTAGGCAGCAGCACACGTAGACGTAGGAGTAATGCTTCATGCTTGCAGTGATCTAGTAGCAATAGTGAAGTGGCTGTGTGCCACTAGACAAGTGATAAGTGGCAGCAGCAGGGCTTCTCTTTCTCAGTGGTGTACCAGTGGCCGCCAGTAGTAGATGGATATATGGATAGATAGATGTTGTGTTCGCAGCAGCAGCAAAAGCGACTGCTTGTATATATGCATGTACATATATAATCTGCAGTTTGCAAGAAAAGCAGCTGGCAAGAATTGGAGAGAGGGAGCGAGGGACAGCAACAGAGGCGCTCACAGCCAAGCACACAAGCAGTAGCTAGCAAGCACTAGTGGTAGTGGATGATGGATCGGATGGGAATGAATGGGATGCTGTCCTCTCCTCCATGGAGTGAGGAGCGAGGAGTGACTGAGGAGAGAGGACAGCAGCTTGTAGCATCGGCGGCAAACATGCAGCTTGTGGAAGGCAAAGGAAAGCAAGAGCCGCCTCGCCTCGCCTCGCCTGTGAATGGGAACCATATTCTTCCGTGACTGACGGCGACGCTGCAACTGAACTCATCCTCTACGTACGCTCGATCACTGAATGAATCCAACACTCGATCAGTCGTTTAGCTTGTTTAAACACCGCACCGCCCGTGTAATGTAATGGATAATCATCTTAGCTGGGCTCGATTTTTGTTGAGTTGCTGGGGCTCATAACTTCACTAGCTCATGAGTTATGGTCTAGCTAGGCCAGCCAGCCATCTCCTCTAGAACTAACGAAATTTCTTCCAGCACGGTATTATGGTTGCTTCTGGTCCTTCATAGCACCAAAATGTTTATAGCCCCCTCCTAGGTGTGCACAACTTCTGCTAGGCTCCAGAGCGTGTCTGATTTATTGTACAAAAAAAATATAAACGTGAGGTGGAACTTCTCTAATCAATTCAGCCACTAAAAATAGATACCATTCATTCACTAATTATGTGCAGAGAATAAACATTCAATCCATTGCATTAGAGAGAACATGGCAGCACACATAGGTGTAACTGCGCCTATTAGAATACTGGTTGGTTGCAGCACACACAAGAATGGAGGATGCAAGCAATGAGATGGATGATGGTTTAGTTCGTACTTTGTGAAACTTTCTAGGCTATAGACAATTATTTAAATTTGGCAAGAACAGAGTCTAGCACATCTGTGTGTTCACAAAACATTGAATGTGCTTAAAGTTATGTATGCATGTACAAACAACCTAGTCTTGGAAGTCTGGAAATGAGAATAGGTCTTAGCTTATGAATGAGAAAGGCCAAAGTTGAAACTAATAATAATAGTAGAGTTTATTGGGAAGCTTAATTTGCAGAGCTAATTGAACTCTCTGTGAACAGGAATGAGAAAAGCGCACATTCTCAGGCAAATGGAAGAAATTACTTAGCCTCAATTTTTGACTCTGCCATGGCCTAAATAAGATTGTGCACAGCCATGCCGCACTCTGACAAAAGAAACTTAAAACAGAGGTATGTCCTACATATATGAAGCCGCGATTACTGAAAGATGAGGCATACTTATACATTCAATTAGAAGGTCACACACATTCAGTTAACAGGAATATTTAGTGAAAAGGCATCATCAAAATATTCATTAGTATATATATTTAAAATCAGTGGCATGCCTATTGTCCAGAGTATATACAATATCAAACTACTATTTGCAACAAGCAAGGACTGAAATTCAGTTATGCACAATGGCCAACACTGGTCTTTTTATTAATTATCTGCTCCCTTATTATAGATTCATCAAGACCTCATTATGAGAAACATGAGATACCAGGGCCTTGTTAATCACCAAAACACACATGCAACACTGCCATTAATTGTGTCATTAGTTGATTGACTATACTACAAAACTCCACATATTAGAGGTTATTTAAAAAAAAAAATTGAGCACATTGTTCGTGTCGAACTCTGTGGAAAGGCTCAGCAATCACAAGAACAAACATGCAGTCATTAGAATGATCCATTCAGCAATCACAGGAACTAAAGAAGAGATAAGGACCGAGCAAACCTTAGAGGCAATTCCTTGGCCAGCAATTCTACGGAGACTAATGATGCAAGTGATAGCAATTTGGCCAATTTGTCATGGTTACTGGTCCTACTATACTAATCTTATGTCCTGAAACTCTGAAGAAAACATCTAAGAATACCTATCTGGGTCTGGGTATTGCAAATTACATTCATCCAACCATAAATCCACAAGATAGAGAATGCAAGGTTCAATTTGTTGTTAGTGCAGAGAAGTGAACAAGGATATATAAACACATGACCATAATACGGTTGCCAAAAAATCAAAGCTATTTGGTAATTGGTATATTCAACAACTCAGCAGTCAGCACACCCTGACTTGGCATTTCATCAAACGTTTGAAAAGCCAACAAGCCAAAAAGGTAATAGAAAACAAGACGTGCTTACCACAGGCGCCTGTGAACCAGCGACAGCCTCTTCACGTCACAGGAGGAGGAGCCAGAGAGGCGGGCACCGGCACGTCCTCGCTCCTCCCATCCGCGGCGGCGGCGGTGGAGAGGCGGGCGCGCCCGCGGCAGCGGTGGAGAGGCAGGCGCCGGCGCGTCCTTGCCCCTCGCGCCGGCGGCGGCGGTGGAGAGCGTCCTCGCTCCTCGCGTCCGCGGCGGCGGCGGCGCGATGGCTAGGGCTGGCGGCGGGCTTCACCAGCGCAGCAAGACCTCCTCTTCCCCCTTCTCTTCTCCGGCAGCGCTGCTAGCGGTGGGAGCGCTGGTAGCGCGGCAGCGAGGTGCGGGTTGCGACGGCGAGGTGCGCCTAGGGTTCGGAGGGAGGGGGGGCGGCGGTGGAGCGCCGTTGGGGTGGATTTAATTTCGGGGAGGAATCCACGGGCGGCACTGTTCTGGCAACAGTACCACTTCTGAACCGTCCGATCCAGTCGCTTCACCATCCCAGCCGTCCGCGCCTGTCAACCTCCAGAAACACATCTCGGTCTCGCCACGTACCAACCGTACCCCGTACCTGCCTCGCTTCCGCTGTCCCCAGCTCATCCACGCACTCGCCGACGCCCTGCGACACGCCCCCGCATCCCACGAAACCGTCCTCACCTCTCTTTTGCCGCCGCCGGTGAACAAGCAGCCTGCCAGGGACGACGGCAAGCCGCCGCGCCTGTTCTCGACGCCTCAACGCCGTCGCGCCTGCTGCCGCGCGGACGACCGCACCACGTCCACACCGCTCTCCCATATACCGCCTCCAGCCAACGCCGTCTTCCCGTCACCTGGCCGGCCCATCATTCGTCAGAGCCACGCCGGATGTGTCAGGGTAAGCAATTCGTCTGCCCTGTCCATACGAATATTCGTACTCTGTTGGCCACGGCCACCGGCCACGGCTTGCGCACCACATTATCCATCAGGCATCAGTTGTTTCAGGTGTTATAATTGAAAGTGAAATTTGAAAGTTTCTTATCCCTGCTATGTACAGCCCACAGAGCAAGATGTATAGATACGTGACGTTTTTACTTATACAAGCTGATGCCTTATAGGTGTTTGCTGAAATGCCCAGAAGTTCGAAAACCATTGGGCTGCAGCCAAATTTTATAGTGCCTTCAACCATTCTCTTTTCTTCCAGGTTTTGTTGACCCTGTGCAGATAGTTCGGTTCAGCACAAAGCAAGGTACAACGATGCCTTCTCTTGCTCCTATCTCAAACTGTCACTTTCACAGTGCTTTATGGTAATGAAATAGCTAACATTTGAGTGAATTTACCATGTTACCTTACCAATTCTTCAAATGTTGTTAATATGCACTAATTACCTACATGCATAATTCCTATGCACTTTACATGATCTCACCACAAGACATTGTAAAGGTGCTGACATGATATCGTAAAGGTGTTGTTGTCTGTCTTTATTGACTGTTCTGTTTCTTTATTATATCATCCCGCTCATATTACATTCAAATAACCATGCATAATTCCTATGCACTTTGATGACTGCAGTGTTTCCGGTCATGTCCTTTCGTGCCTGCTGCAGAATGTTGAAAAGAACTTTGCATTTCTGCTCCCTCAAAAACTGAAAGTATTATATCATTTTTTGGTTGTTTCAGTTTTTTCTACAACTACAACCATATTCCATGGGCCTCCATAAGTTTGCAACTCCACTGATGATTTTTCTTGCCTTTACAGTAACTACCACTTTCATATGTAAAGGAGTCATAAAAATATCTGATTTGCATGAACATTAGAGGATTTGTAAAATGGGTCAGCGACCTGGCTTGCCTCCCCGTGCCACGGTTTAGAAAAAAAAAATGTGAGGTATCCAATCTCTTTACTTTTATTTTCCAAATTTTGTTTTCAGTTTCCTATATACCTAAATATCTTCATATATTTTTTGTACGTATATTCCCAGATTTGTGAATTTTGAAGCTTATATTCCACATATAGGTATGTTGCTTACAGTTCATATACAGTATTTTTTACATTACAAATTTTACCGCAACAATCCTGCCCGTCTTGCATCTCGCATTTAAAGCAAGTTCATCTTCCCATCCTCGCTTGGTACCTCCAACATTTTCTATACTGATCAATTAGCTTAGACTCAAATCTCTAAATCTTCGAGTTTTGATTTAGGTGACCATATACTTTTATTAAACTTGGTCTCCTTTCAGAGATAGGAGTATGCCATACAAATTGGTGGAACCAATAGGGGACTCATTCATGTAGGACAGCCATTCAGACCTCAAAACCGATGCTAGTTTACCTTTAAAAGTTTAACGTTGCTTGCACCAATATTGGCCCTGCTGCATTGCCCCTAACGTTGCTTGCACCAATATTGGCCCTGCTGCATTGCCCCTACTCGCTGCAATGAAAGTCTGCTCCTTCTGGGAACAAAATCTCTGACTATAGGCTGGAGTAACATGTTTATTGCAAACCAATAGTGGTTTAATGCACGCAGATTACAGAGCAGTACAAAAAGTCATGAACCAATCTATTTGTCAAAACTATGCTTCAACTTATGAGAGGTACAGACTTAAAAGGTCAAATGTGGTTATAGCGCATATGAAAATCGAAGACAGGTCAAAGGAATTGCATATAAAAAGAGGGACACTGTTTTTTCTTTTCTTTCTTTTTTTTTTTTGCATATCCAAATGAGTAGGATCACTCATTAGTCATTTTTCAACGTGAGTGAACCGATATGTTTTTCAGATCAGTAGTATCAGGGAAGGTGTGGCTTGTTAGTCTAGGAGTGGAAGTGATGCATAGTAAAATTGTGCACTAATAAGAAGGCGACCATTTTCTAAATTGAATCCATATCATCCAGGACATGTTGATGTCATATCATCCAGGACATGTTGATGTCATAGCTGAATGCCATCAAGGCAACAAAACTTAGTGGCAACATCGTAGAAAATAAAGTTTCATATCTGAATCTTGGATGGAATGTAAATGGAAATGATCACAAGCAAGAGGGAAGGCGTGTTACCTGAGTTTGTAGCTTGTAGAAAGGCCTAAAATATATCCTAAGAAGTGGGCATCAGGGGCTTAAATTTATATTGCAGAATGCTCCTTTTTATTTATTCATCTCTTATCATTTTTCTCACCTAGCATTGGGAGAACACAATTAGTTTTGAAATGGTTGTTTCAATCTACTTAGAATAGTTTCATCGTACAATATGCAAGCAGAGAGTAAGAGTTAAGGAGTTAATCTATTCAAGATGGTAATGAGACTAGCAGCTCTGTCAAGATGTGGAATTTTGTTATCAAGTTCACATTAACATCATTGATAACCATATTATACTTCCAACCAAAGTCGGAGTGTGACTGCATCCTTCCATTAAGTACATGTAAATAGTAATAGTAGTAGTTATTGTATATTTGTTATAAAATTAGCTCAAGAGGTTAATGAGGATGCATTTTTTGGGGTACTATTAATCTTTTGGAATATATATATATATATATATATATATATATATATATATATATATATTTTTGAATTAACAATGTATTTAGAAAAAACAATGTACTTAGAAAAACAAAGGCATCTTATAATTTGAAACATGTACTACCTCCATCTGGGAATATAATTAATGGATCTAAGTTTCTTTATTATTAGAGAAACCACGCTAAATTTGACTAAGAAGAAAAATGACATTTATGACATCAAATTAGCATCATTGATAGAGAAATATATTTTTTTAATGAAAGTTCCAGAGCTCTAGTTTGGAGGTCCAGATCTCTGGTATTGTGGTAGATCCATGTGTTTACTGGATTTATTAAAGGTCAGTCGAAATATGCAATCCCACCTGATCTATGAATTCATTAAATATCAGTCAAAATATGAAATTCTTAAATTCAAATCAAATTAATTAAATTCAAATTCATTTTTATCAGGATAAATTAGGTTCAAATGTAATGGATGTTATTGAAACTGGGACTTTAAGGAATATTGATTAGAAGAAAGAGGAAGTACAATCATGAGTACGAACGACGATAGAGAGAGAGAGAGAAAAGAAACGAAGCAAACCAAAAGCTTAGTCAAATGCAAGTTGAAAAAGGCAATGGCCAGAATTTGTTACTAATTTTGCTAAACCTTGAAGCAATGGTCATAATTTTTTCTAAATCTCCTAAACCTTGAGCTTCCATCCAGGTCAATGATGATTGAAAAGGAGTGCAGGCAGATAGTGATGGTCGTTAACCCATGGTCGACGTCGGCACATATATGGCTCAGTGGCTGACGTTGACTCACTGGTGTATCCAAAATAGTCGAGGGGGCCAAGAAAATAAAGATCATGACTTCTGCAAGGTGAGTAGTACAAGTTGTTGTGCTTTACTATCGGCTATCTGAAGTTTGCTACAGTATATCATACTAGATAATTTTTCCCAAACAGTAATGACCAAATTAAATTACTAATATAAGCTTTTGTGTTTTCTTATTAGCTATCTGAAGTTGGCTACAGTATATATACCAGATCGATAATTCTTAAAATCAGTAATGAGCAAATTAAATTACCCAAGTGCATATATTGTCATTCCATCCTAGACTTGGCATGGACCTTGAACTTTTTTTTCGCTAACTTCTTGTTCTTTTTTATAAGGTATAATCATGGGTCTGTCTATTTCTCACTCGGGTGAACTTAGTCCAGCCATCACCCGAGTGACCAAATTCCCTACTTTCACTCGTATCCAATAGAAACAAATAAAATCGAGTGATGGAAACGTTTCTCTAACACGAATTTTATATCTAATAGATCCAAAATCAATGAACCAAATAGAAAATAGTTAAAACTAGAGGGAAAATCAGAAAAAAAATTACAGATTATATCAAATCTATTCTATGAAAGGCAAATTATTAGATGACCATTAATCACATCAACAAGTACATAAAGCATGCCCTCACACATACAACAACAACAACCAAGCCTGTCATGCCCTCACACGTACACGACCAAAGAAAATTACATGATTACATGTGCTCAACAAGTACATAAAGTCCTCAAACATACTCGTTTGTGAAGACCTATCCATCAGCCCAAGCGTAATAGAGTCATGAAATGCATTCCCAGCCGCAGGAAAACATGGTGGCAGGTCCTTCCGATGACATTTCTAAGAGATGGATGAGCATAGTTGAATATCTCCTTTCTATGATGAAGTTTTGCTGCGTTTTGGAAGTCTTGAAGATGAAACTTGCTGCCCTTGTAGTACTTCCCTACATGAATTACCTATAAGTGTATAGTGTTTCAATTAGAAAACTGTTATGAACTACCAGCTAGGTGCGTACTATAGGTGGATGAGGAAAGACATTGTTGTATGTGTACATTGCACCAAACACTCTAATGTCATGAACAAACTTAAAAGTTGGCACCACCAAAGAATGTGAGTGCCATGTATAGCCCCTATGCAATTCTTGAATTCGGGATAGAACCAATGATTCCTCCCTCACCCAAAATTTATAAGTAGGCCAGCATTGTTCAAATTTATAAGTAGCTTCAGAACTCAGCAGTTAGCACCTATGCAGTCCACTAACCAAGTACCTATTTTAAGGTGGCCATAATAATGCATCCTTAGAGCCATGGAATAGCATATTAAACTCAGGGAAACCATCTTGTGTACTACGTTGGAATAAAGCGTTAAAAGTATCACCCTTCTGAAGCTAGAGTTTCCTTTTCTTACAATTAATTAGCTCGCCTTGCTATGCACTATCAAAAGCTTGAGTACTTGAGTTATTGAAAATATAGAATAGCTGGAGAACTCGCTCAACTCAGAGCCTTGATCCTTCATTTTGGTTAATAAATGAGTAAATGTTTAGGCCTTCATAAGTAAATTAATTTTGCTGCTAAACATCAAGCAGCCACATGTCCCAACCACAACATAATACACAGTATAATGCTAGTGCACAGAATTTTTCGCAGTGTTACTTGAGACCATTTTCTGGACGAAAGCCTCCACAAAGGACAGAACTGAACATATTTTGATTTGTAAATTGAAAAAAACTTTGTCAGACACAAACATGAACAGGTGCACTAACTGAACAGAATATCCAAAAACGAAAACAAAAGAGCATTTGCTCCAACGGAACAAATACAACTACAAACAAGAGATTTAATCCAAGATACAGCAGTTGCTTGAATTCAGCTGCGTAGCATACTCATACATACCGGAGTTGAATTTAGCTGCATTATTATCATCTAGGGCCAGGTTAAGAAGTTCTTCCTCCCAGTCAGGTCCATCCTCATCAGGTCTTGCATTCCTCTTCGCAAATAAAGAAAAATACAGTCAGCACTTCCTCAACTCTACATATGGCAACAACTCACATTCACAAAACGAACATATTTCAAATATAATAAGAAACATCACTCAACTCTACATATGGCAACAACTCACATTCACAACAAGCACATATTTCAAATATAATAAGAAACATCAGCAAACATACTTCTAATAACAAACACCACAGACATAGTTCAAATGGTTCACAGTACTACATTAAGTTTGATTGCATGGATAAGAGGGCCTAGTGGTTGATGGTGGTCGTGTTCCAATAACAAAGGCACTAATTAAGTTAGGACATACCTTTATGCGCGATTTGTCATACGGTACCCCCGCATAGCGCTTAATGATTGCCATCCTTCCGTTTGGGTCGGACCCCATGAAGAACTTGGTCGCACGTTCGGAATGGATGATCTCCAGCACACCAAGCCACAGATGTGGGGTTTTCTCACTTGCACCACACTCTCTAGCCATCTGCTGCACTTGATGAACCGTCCTCTCAATTTCCTTCTGCTTACGACGGAGTGCTTTGTGCCTAGTTTCCCAGCTGCTCTGCAAACAATCCAGAAATTCTTTTGTTCTCTTGTTAACGGGCGACGTAACATCTTCTGTGCTCATTGACTTCTCGCCGGATCCAGTGCGTGTGCTGCTCCTGACATTGCTGCTCCCAATGCTCCCAATGCTGGGTGGGGATAGGTGGTCACTTTCCCTATCTTCTTTGGATCCATCAACTGCTACTCCAGGGAACCTACGCTCCATTTCTGGCTCCTGCAAAACAAAAAACAATAAGATCAGAAGTAAACCGGGGAATGATTTGGGCTGAAACCGGATTTTTAGCTTGGTTTTTCATTTGGATCTTCACAATTTGGGTGAAAAGGGGGTAAAGAGGCGAGTGCATTGGTTCGATCTGGAATGTCAATGAACCGGCTCGGCAATTATGGGTCCATAGACCGCGACCACGTCCAGGTAGCAGATGCAAACCTGGCGCACCGGACCGTGGGCAGCGCGGCCACGGCCCCCTTCGCTCTTATCCGATGAGCATGGCGCGCGCGTCAGCGGGGTTCATGAGCACGACCCGCTCGTGCCCGCGGTCGGCGTCGGCGTCGCGTTGAGCAGCGCCGCAGGAGGGCGATGTTGCGGTCGCCAGAGCCGCGAGATCCCCTACGGCTCCGCCGCCGTCGAGGCCGTGGCAGCGAAGGGCGTCGCGCACGTCGCTCCTCTGCGCACGGGGCCTCTCCCGGCGGACGGACGGCGATCGAGCGAGTTCACGAAGTTCATCCACGGGCTTGGTTGGTTTATGTTGACGAGGGATTGAGTTGTTGTTGGGTGGGCTAATATAATCAAGAAATTCACTTATGGATTCGTGTGACTCACCTCAAGCTTCGTCGCCGCGGCCCCCGTCGGCATGTCGAAGGGGGGTGGCGCCGCTGAGGGAAGGCTCTTCTTCAGTGCTGAAGAAGAGGGCGCCGACGCGTACATACACGTCAACCCCGGCGGGGTGGCCGCGATGGCCTCCGGCTTCACCTCCGTTGACGGGGGCGCGGCTGTGGCATCCGCAGGGGTGCGCGGGCCGTTCACCTCCCACGGCAGAGGCATCTCGGACGGGGCGGCGGGCGGTGGCGGTACGGCGGGCGCGGGGAGGGGAATGAAGACCCATTTATAAAGACGCGAGTTTCAGTGGGTATGGATTGAATCGGATTAGTACGTACTAATTACCCGTTTCTTTTTCCTAATCGGACTCGCGCGCTGCGCGACGGCGGCTGCAGCATCGTGTACCTACAGGCGCCGTACAGCACGTAAACCGACAAACACACAACGCCGACACACACAGAGAATCTCACACACAACCACACAACACTGACACGCCCGGCCCGTGTGGGTGCGAGGCTGCCGCACAGCGCAATGCCCTCGAGGCCAGGGGGCCCATGGATCCCAAATTCAGAAAAATAATGATATTGTTCTTCAAAAATAATATTGTTTGATTCATCCTATAAAGCGAGTTCTTCAAAAATCACAGACTACTTGTTCTTCTAAGTTATTGTTTGATTAATTTACTTTTTATTCTTAATTTGTTTTATTAATTTCTGGACAAGCAGAATTATACTTACGTAAAGATGAATCCTATTTTCTAAAACTGTGTTCTCTACTTCGCCATACTCAGGACCCGTTTGAATGGTACCTCAAAAAAAAAAAGAAAAGAAAAGAGAAGCCTCGAGCAATTTTCGTTTTTAGCAACTTTACCAATGGCGAGCAGCTCCAGTGTGTCCTTAAACCGAACCGTGGGGAGAGAGAAAAGGGGCCACGGTTCGCTTTTACACTGGAGACACCGAACCGAGGGAAAAGTTTTCACGGTTCACATCTCCGATATGGTTCGAACCGAGGGAATAAAATATTCACGTCGTGAAGCTGAGGGCGCTGACTACTACTCCCGGAGGCAGAAGTCCAGCGGTGCCCCTGCTGAAAGGTGGAGAGAGAATTGGGATATGGGCCCAACAAACGATGCTCACGCTGTAGGTAGCGAACCATGTCCAAAATCGATTTCAGATGGCATGCGGTTGTCAGGCTCGGTTCGGTTCAACACTGGAGGTGCCCTTACTAGAATAGCATCTTTGCAATGGCGTTTAGAGCTTTGGCAGTTTTAAGTAGCGCGTCTTTCATTTTTAGCACATTTGTCTTTCATTTTTAGCACATTTGTCTTTCATTTTTAGCACATTTGCCTATGTGTCATGTCGAGCTGACACGCTGGCGCAGGCAGATGAAAGACAAAGCTGCCCCTGCCCTGCTTCTCTCTTACCCTCTCTTAGAGCTGGGTCCCATAATTTCTTTCACTGCTGGATGGGGCCCATCTGTCAGCTTCATCCCCAAGCTTGGGCACCTGGATGGGCACACGAAGCAGCTCCACCTGCCGGCAGGGGTGGGCGCGGCCCCCGTCGCGGGTGAGCTCAGCGGCGCAGGTAGACCCGGCGTGGGCGAGCTCTGGCCCCGAGCCCCGCGGGCGGCGCGCACCCTGGCCACCACGGGCGGGAGGCGGACGGGCTCCGCACCGGGCACGCGTGCCGTGCGCCGACGAGCTCCTCCATGCACTGCGCGGACGCGGAAGCGAGGGAGGTCCTCTCCAGCAGCTTGGGTGAGGCTGCGAGGGAGCTCCTCCACTGGGCGGACGCGGAGGCGAGGGGCTCCTCTCCGGCGGCCCCCAGCCACCGCGGGCGGGCGGTGCCCGGCGCGGCGCTGACGGGCTACGGCCCGGTGGCGCGGCGCGGGAACGCGGCCCCCAACCACCGCGGGCACCTACCGTGTCTCTCTCTCTCGGCGGTTGGTCCAGGATCGGAGCGAACCCAGCGCGCGCGCACCTCCCCGGCGTCCCTCTCCTACTCTCGTCCTCCGCCACTGGCGCTCGATGCCAGGGCCGTCGAGTGCAAGATGTGCACTTGTTCAGGGCCTCCAAATGTGAAGGGCCACCAAATTTTACAATAAATACTAATTAATAGTAGCAAATCTTTCAAATGAAAAATAAAATATAGCATATTTTGCAAATTGTGATTCCTAGTTTGTTAGGTCATGTTCATTTCTTTACTTGGCAACTTAGCTTCTCTGATCTGTTCATTTTTTTCTTGCCATTTTGCTTTCTCATGCCACATATACTATTATGCTAGGGACTAGTTTATTACTTGAGTACTACTTTTTACTCTTTTAGCATTAAAATTGACTTGCTCTTAGTAGTGTAAGACGCATGAAATTTTGAAGCTTTATAATTAAGTGAAAGTGTACTTTGATTTTTACAAATTTTAGGGCCCCATTATATATTTTGTTCAGGGGCCTCCAAATCCTAGGTACGGCGCTGTCGATGCGCGATGATGGGCTAGTGCAAATTAAACAAGAACAGACAAGAACTTTACCACCACATGGAGTTCAAATGATGATTACATAAGTTCAACTTAAGATCACAATTAAACTAGAACAAACAAGAACTTAAGATCACATCACATGGAGTTCAATGCCGGTTACATGCATGAGTTCAACTTAGGTCACACTACACATAGTTCTAATTAAACTACGACACACATGAATTGAAATGCATGGATACAAATAACAATGACGTCACGCGCGATGCATGATCGCTTAGGTCACACTACGAGTAGACACAAACAAAGTTCTAATTAAACGACAACCGAACACAATTAGCAACAACGTCACACGCGATGCATGATCTGTTGTCACTGTCATCATATGCTGCTGCAGGTGCACATGAGATCATCACATGAGGTCCTCATAGGCAACTGCCTTGGCGCGAACCATGAGTCTCTTTGCTTCATCGTCGTCTGTGCCCAAGAAGAAGCTGGATACACGCTCGTCTGTGGCTATATCCATCAAAGCCAGCCACTCTAGCGGGGTGGTCTTCTCGCTGTAACCAAGCTGTCGCGCCACCATCTGCACCTTCCTAGCAGTGTTGCCGCCGGAGCCGCTGCCGTGGCTGCCGCTCCCAACCGGCGGCGCCGCCGCCTAAAATGAAAAATGATTGGCCAACACGTGTTAGCACGCGCACCAAAATTCACAAGTTAACAAAAAACAAACAAATTCATAAAACACTTGGTTTCCTATATAATATTTTCACAAACAAATTCACAAGAATGTCACAAAATTGGTCTGCTTCTATAATATTTTCTTATCATTTTATCAACTGAGCCATTATATTTCGTTTCCTAGCTATATACTGTAAAATTACATTAAAAACTGAAAACGAGCTCTTTTGATTAGTTTTATTTGTCTCAATCAACTTTTATCCTCACGTGTGGTGAAAGTCCATGGACGAAGTCAAGCAAAGTCTCAGTTTTTTTTTTTTTAAATCTAAGCAAGTCTTAGCTAAGCCCAATGCAAGAAAATGAGACTTACCTGGACATGGCCTGGGATAGGGGCGGGCGGCGGCGCCGGCGCCGGCGGCTGCGGCGGCATGCCGCCGAGGGCGTGTGCCCAGGCTGCGTCCATAGCGTGGGCGAGCGCCGCCGCATTGGGCGGTGGGGGGCCGCCGTAGCCGCGGCCGTGGCCGGCGCCATACTGCCCTGGCGGGTGTCCTGCCATCGCGACGAGGAGAGAAAGCGCGCGCGGGTCGGCGGCTGCGTGCGAGATCGAGCGAGGAGAGAGGATGGGGCGGACGTGGGGTAGCGCGAGACAGCGAGGAGAGGATGGGGCGGTATATATAAATGGTTGAGTGACTCCAACAACAATGGGCAAATTAGAAAAGTACAAAAAACTTAGTAAAATCATTTTTTATGAAAGGAAAATAGGAAGATCTACAAAGAAAAAACTAAAAAAATATAAACAAATTTATCAAATGATATGACACATCTAGAAAAATAAACTATAAGATGATTAGATTTGTTCTATGAAAGACAAAAGAGAAGATGAAAAATTTAAAATTAATCAGATCTGTGCTATGGAGGGCAAATTAGAACATAATCAATAAAAATAGAGAAAAATCAGATCTATTCAGATTTCTTCTACACAAGGCAAATTAGAAGATGATCAGATAAAAAACTTATGTTGAAACAATGGGCATTAATTGAGTCACGCTCGCGTTAAATGCAAAATTATGTTGAAGCAAAAAAAAGTTGGCTAAAAAAATCAATTCTAGAGTTGTGCTAACAAGTCTACTTTTTTTTTTTATAAAGTTTGTTTGGATTTATAGAAATGCCTCCTGTATTTCTGGCATCAAATTGGACCTCCAACAGGAACGGCCAAGCCACGGTATCCAAAGCCTTGGCAAGATCAATCTGCAGCAGCACAGCTGGGAACTTCCGGACATGGAGGCATCGACACGCTAGCTGCACCATTCTAAAGTTGTCATGTATCCTCCTTCCACTGATGAAGGCAATCTGGTTATCCATGATTAGCTCGTTCAACAATAAGTTTGATTCAGCCCGGCTACTCGCGAACGACAGTGCTGAAAGCAAAATCTGCCCTGCTTGTGCCTGACGAACAGGGCCATTAATTTGAGTGGTGTATGTCTAATTAATCCATATATTTATTTTTCCTTCCAATAAATTGGGTCAAAGATAAACTAAACATTTGTATATGTATAGTTATTAGTTGGTTTTTTTAGAGTACCACGCGTTGTGGATTTTTACTTGTGCATGGTGTTCACTTTTGCCACCCGACACTTCTGAGCCAGGGTGGTGCTGGTGATCCTTTGCACCGGAAATCTTGTCTTGCAAAAACACCGAAAGGTCGTGGTCTTGTGGGAAAAGACGAGACCTTCACGGCATCGTGCGGTGGCTTCAGACTTTCAGAGCATCAGGCCCGAGCCCACAGCATCGTGCAGTGGCTTCAGACTTTCAGAGCATCTCGGGCCGGCGAGGCAGCCCCACGACGACCATCGGACTCTTCCATGTACTGGTCACTGGACTCTTCCATGTACTGCTCACTGCAATGCACCGAGCTCTATCACTCCATGTACTGGTCACTGTACATAGTAGGTCCCGTTTGAATCCTATTGGATTTTAGCATCTAGATTTTAAAATCCAGATTTTGGATAATAAAAACCATATTGGATCTATATGTAGTTAATTTCGAATTAGGAACCTATTTACAAGATGATCAAACTTGAAACAAAAGAAGAGATCAAAAGATTCTTCAATGATAAAGACCAAATATAAAAATTAAAAATATCAATTTTTATCTATAAAGTAAATTTTAAAGAAATGGAAAATTTTGACAAATGCATATAAAATGTGACAAAACTAATAATCTAATTTTTACTATAGTAGCCATAACACAAATTGAATTTTAAAGAAATGAAAAATTTTACACAAGAAAATGCAAATATTAGAGAAATATATATTAAAATTATTCACAAATATCAAATACATGTCAGATACAAACTTCACTAGCCTCTACCCGTCACACCCCATCTCATCCCCTCTCTCCAGTCTCGCATGCAGCAGCCACTAAAAAATTTTCTCCTTTTGCACTATCCCGAAGGATCCAGACGGGGCCCTACTCGTAGCATCATTGTTATTTTCTAGAGGCCTTTGTGTAAGATGGCCAAGATAGCTGTCCATGTATCCTTTAGTAGCGTATTTGTATTTGTACTAGTATTTGTACGTTTTCATCCAGCAATATAGGTACGTTTAATAAAAAAAAAAAGCAGGCGAGACAAAAGACGGGTCGCTGCGCGTTTCTCCACGCCGTCCGCGTTGCGCAGCGGAGCGGTATGCCGGCGATGCGATGATGCAGGCGATGTGATGATTCAATGTGGCGATGTGATGATTCCGGCCGGCCGGCCTGGCGACGGCCAGAGCGCCTTTTGTTTTTATCAGCCGGCCAGAGCGCCTTGCTTTAACCACTGGGCACGTACGTATAAATATAGCAGAGACACGTTCGCACTCGTTCGCACTTCTAAATATAGCACTTCTAAATATAGCAGAGACACGTCGTGAGACGTGGTGTCCTGATATAGCAGTCCTGTCCTTTCCAAATGCTGCACCATGCAGTGGACCATATGCTGGAATTGCTCTGTTCAGCTGGGTTCTTCACGAATGGGAAAAGGCAGAGAGCCAGCCAAAGCCCGCGATCCCAGCATCCCTCCGATCCCGTCGTCGTGGCCCCCGGGGAGGGTCGTCGGTGGCGTCGCCTGGACCCGGGCCCGTGGACCGCCCTCCGACGCGCACGAGTGTGACAAACGTGGCCGTGGACGGGCGCACGGTGGGCGAGGTCCAGGGGATGGCGGGCGGACGCGTCGGGCTCGCGAGTGGGCCGCAGAGGTGGATTGGATGCGGGGTTGGTGAGGTCCGGGCGGAAAGGGTGGCGGTGGGCCCCGCAGTGGGGCCAAGGACAGCGGTCAAATCTCGGGGCTGCGAGGTTGGGTCCACCTGTCCTTGATCGTGATGGGCCGGGGGGTGGGGCAACGGCAGCCTTCATGCAATTGTGCACGGTACACGGCAACCGTCCATGCAATTGAAGTTTCCACGAAGCTCTCCTCGCTTCCATTAAATTTCCATTGTTTTATCCCTAAATTTCCATTCTTTTATCCCTTTACAAAATAACTATATACCCACTCCATCCCACAAAAAAAAAAATACAGTTCTTTGACTTCTACTTTTCATTCTTTTATCCCTAAATTGTTATCCCTTTACAAAATAACTACATACTCTCTCCGTCCCACGAAAAAAATGTAATTCTTTGACTTCTAATTTTTTGTTTGACCGTTCGTTTTTTGTATAACAAAGAAATTTTAAAAAATATTATTTGTTTTGTTATAACTTATTTTATCACTAGGGTATTTTTAAAATGATTAATTTATTTTATTATTTACATAAAAATAAATAAGAATATCATGTTGTATTTTACAAATAATATAATATATTTGTTTCTTTAGCTTTTTTATTTTATCCTATCATGTTGTGTACTATCACAACCCATCCTCTCGGTAGTGGACCCCAACATTTAGGCTTAATGGAGTCACAGATGACAGGTTCATAAATATGCAACAACACCATGTCCACAGAAGCCATCACTTTTTCAACTAAACATTGCGGATGCATGTCATTTTCTCCATTTCGAATATCATTTCTGAGTTCCCAAATATGCAATAAAGTTTGTACAGAGAGAGGCTCGCCAGGGCCTTGCGTGTGCGGTGAAGTGCACAAAAATCGAACAAACGCGCCCGTGACGACTCAGTATTAGCAGAGGCTCAGCTGCGTCTGGTCCGCGCCCGTGACGACTCAGTATTAGGAGAGGAGAGAGCTGCGTCTGGTCAGGTGGCCGTCGTGCGTCGACTGTACTAGCAGAGGAGCCCGACTGCCATGTTTGCCGCCGCCGACTGTGTTTTCCTGCCGCCGACGAGACCGACGAGACAACACGAAACCTGCTGGCCACCTTCAATGCTCCATCAGTGGCTCGGGATATGCTCCATCATCAGTGGCTCGGGATGGGGGGTGGCACAGGCTACGGATCGTGTAGTACCAGTAGTACCAGTTCAGCTGCATCGTGTAGTACCAGTTGTGTAGTACCAGTTCAGCTGCCCACAGGATGCAAAAGCAAGAAAACAGCAAAATATGGTGCGGCTGGCAGGAACTGAACCTGCCGTCATCACTAGCAAAATTTAGTTGCTGGATTTTTGAAGTGTTATTTAGGTATTAGTTAATTTTGTCATTGTTTGGTTATCAAAAATATAAATTGTCTTATGTGAGTAAATTGTCCTTTTAATTGTATTATAATTGATTGTATTAATTAGATAGTTGCCTGAAACAATCGAAGAATCGAGGCAACTGAAGTATAGCAACTCAACAACGTCCACTCGACTTAGAGTGGACCAAAACTGGAAGTATATTTTTATTTTTACATATTTAAATTAGGGAGTTGCTATAATACAGTCGTCTGGTTTTTCTTGACCACCCAGGCGACGTATCTTCATCTCTTGTGCTCCGCGGTCCAAGAGCCAGCTTTGGTGCATGCATGCAAAAACAAAGCATCATCGCCTGAACTATTTTTAGAACCCAGGCAACTAGATTTTAGGAAATGCGTTTAAATTAACTGTACAGAAACCTGGGTAAGTTAATAACTTAGTGGTATATGCACCGACGAAGCCAAAAGTTTACCATAGATCCCCCGAAAAAAATAGCGCGCTATTTCGGCGCTATAGCGCTAATAGCGTCTAGAAGCAGCTACCGCTCGCGCTATAGCGCGCTATTTGGTGCTATACCGCGCTATAGCGCGCTAATAACGCGCTAATAGCGTTTTGGTAAAGCTCCCGCTAATTTCTATAGCCCGCTATTTAAAACATGGCATAGATCAAACATCACCTGAATAGTGTGACATAAAATTTCAGCCTTTTGTTTTATCGCACGGCGGCTCAAACTTCAGGCGTGGTCACCACCATGCGCCACCCCGACCATGCGACCCGTCCCGCCGCCCTCGGCTCAACGTGTGCGGCTGCCCGTGCGTTGCGCATGAGAGAGGAGAATCCGAGGGGGGTGGAGCAGCAGATGGGCCCACATGTCATTCAAAAGGTTGGGAACCCCCCGCCCGTTCAGTCGCCCGCAGTCCAGTCGTCGTCTTCGTCAGGTTCGTCAGTTCATCTCCTCTGGTTCGCCCTTCCAGACCTCGTCTGCTCCCTCTCCTTCCCTCTCCGCCTTCCTCGATCTGCAGCATCCCCCATCTGATTCTGGGTGGGTTTTGTTCTAGGGTTTGCGCAGTGAAGGGTGCTCGTCTCCACCACCGGCCACATCGACTGCCGGTGCGGAGGGGACCAAAAACGGCGGCGGCATCCCGGCGGCGGTGTGCTTCGTCTCCACCACCGGATTCATCGACTGCTTCAACCCCCAGGATTTCGGGTGCGTCCACGGCCGGAGAGGAGAAGAGCACGTCGCTGGAGAACTGCAGCCGCCCGATCCGCTACCGCGAGCACTGCGTCGACTACCTCGCCTCCACGCTAGCCTCGCCGACGCACCGGAACCTCACGACGCCGTCAAGCCCAGCCTGTACCGACAAACTGCATCAGCTCCAGCGCACGGGTCCCTCATCCCCTCCGATCCAACAGCACCTGCACCGAGAGGTATGAGTTCCCCCCTTCCGCTTCAACCTGCTAGTTCTGCTTCAAAATGCATTTGGGGTGCATGCCCTTTTTCCTGCTATTTCTGCTTCACTAGGGTTGCTTCTGCGGATTTATTTTCATTCAGTAATGACTGCATATTCATTGGGATTCAGTTAGTCGCAGTCATGACTGCCGATTCAATGTGTTTTAGGATTCAGGAATGATAGTTGATTGGTCACGATTTAGCTACAATTGCCGATTGATTTTATTTTTCATCTAGCCTAGGAATCACCTGTTGTGTGTAGTATGCTACTGAATTTACTGACGATTCTGTTTTGTGGTCTGAAACCAAATGACAACCCCCCTCATATCATGGTTGGCTTTTTCCTGATCATGCTACTGATATCCATTTGTTTTACGATTAGGCAAAAACATTATATGGATTAGGAAATAATATGATTTAATACAGGCATTAATCTTCTGTTAATTAGGCAAAAACTTTCTATGAGTTACTGATGATTTTGTATAGTTCTGTGATATGATTATTTGAGTGTTTACTGAAAATACCGATGTTTTGTATATGTTATTACTGACGATTCAGGCCAGCAGCTCATAGTTCTGTGTAGTATGCTACTGAAATTACCGATGCTTCTATATGAGTTACCGATTTTTACTGATGCTTCTAGCTTCTAGCATTTTTAGAGCACTCATAAGGAACAAACTTGCTGATGTACTAAAAAACATGTAAATATTAGTTACGTATATGAACACGAATTTTTGCTGCTGCAGAATTAAGTTACATGTTGATTCGAGGCTGCCATCATGATATCACTGCATATTAACAACCAGTTTGATTGTTTGGAGTAGCTAGTAGCATTACCTAGCCAGCTTTAGCTATGGACAGGGAGCTGATGGTGACGCTCCTGACTACTGATGTTGGGAGGCTGATCTGACAATTCACATTCATGTATTTTTTTGACAATTTTGTTAAGCATTCAAAGTGTAGGAAGACTAATGGACTATACTTCTCAACTGAATGTATTCAAGAGATAGTGGCTAACATTGTTTTTTTGTTGTACTGACTAAGGAGGGGTTGAGACTGAAAATGGATATGCCACTGGTTAGATACACATATGGCATCACACTAGTCACTGTACCAATCCACTTTTTTGCTAGACTTGATTCGTATTAGTAGTTAATAAGCATTGTAGCTCCCCCAATGAAAACATTTTGAGACAATATGAGATATGTTATCGATAACAGTGATATATGTCTTTTTTTCGATCCAATCCCCGTCGACCACCCCGAGGTGAAATCCCCGACATTGGCATCCTTACCCAAAGGGGGATGTGCATCCATTTTCTTTTGCTCGTGATGTGCTGCTGGTTCTATGAAATGATGGATATCGCAAATGATGGTTTATTAGGGTTTGTATTGTTGTGTTGGTTCACTGTTATATGTTTGGTCCATGATTACGTCGACATTTATAGTGGATCATGACTTTACATGTTCCTCTTGCTTTATATTGTGGATTAGGCTGTGCTATCTGTTCTTTGGTCGATGATGAGGTCCATATTGCCACTGGGAGGCATTTTTATAAATGAGCCGTGGCATTTTTGACATGCAATGTTTAATCATCAAGCTGATGCCTACCAGGGCTCGAATAAACATTTTTCTCTGCAATTGTTCATGCATGTAGATGGATCCTGCCCAGAAAAGGGATGAGCTGGCCAAGCAAGCTGCTTCTTTGGTAGTTGTCATGGTGTCCTTTGTTGGTAGTCGGATTAGGAGGCATAGACATGTCCCTGAACCAAACCCACTCCTTTACAATTTGAGAACTCATGCAGAGCAGTATTTGAAGCAAACCCTCATGGCCATTTACAGGTCCACTGACAGGGAGTGCATTTCATGATTAGGATGGCTAGAGCCCCATTATTTGCACTTTGTGACCTTTTTAGACAGAGAGGACTTGTACCAGAGAATCATGGGTGCTCTATTGAGGAGCAGGTTTCTATGTTTCTTTTCATTGTGGGACACAACCTAAGATTTAGGCCTGTCCACCAAGCATTTAGGAGGTCCATTGAGACAGTCCATAGGCACTTTCACCAGTCCATAGAAATGAGTTGATCAAGCCTCCCTCAAGTGCCCCTCATCCAAAGATTCTAGGCAGCCCTAGATGGAACCCTTGTTTCAAGGTAATATATTATTTGTTGGTCTAAAAACCTAAATGTTTGACCAATAATTTACATTTTTTAACACTCATGCACATGTTTTAGGACTGCATTGCTGCCATTGATGGCACCCATTGCTTGGCAAGGGTGCCTAGGAGAATGCGGCAAGCTTTCGGGGGTAGGATTAAGGAGGAAACCTGAGAACATTATGGCTGTTTGTGAACTGGGATCTGAAGTTCACATATGTATTGGTTTTGGGGGGGGGGCGGGTTCTGCACATGAAAAGCCACATGTCCAAGTACGGTTGTGTCTTAACCAACCATTAAACACTTACCATGTCCCTCTCTGAAACACTTATAGGTAAAATGTACCTTGTAGATGCAGGTTATGGATGCCGCAATATGGTTTCCTACCTCCCTACAGGGGGTTAGATACCATTTGTATGAGTACAACATCACAAACAGGCCAACTAATGCTAGAGAATTGTTCAATCTAAGACATTCTTCACTTAGGGTGACAGTGGAGTGGGCTTTTGGGGCTTGGAAGAATAGGTTTCACATTTTGGACAACAAGCCATTCCACGCTTAATTACAAGACTCAGGTGAAGCTAGTCATAGCTTGCTGCATTCTCCATAATTGGATCCTGGGTTTTGGTATTGACCACTGTGTGCCAAATGAGGGCTGGGTTCCTCCACATGACCCAATCCCTGAGCCTCTGGAGGATTTGTTGGTCGAAGATTCACTTGCCATGACTGCTAGGAGGGATGACATAGGCAACCATAGGACCTAACTCATGCATGGCTATTTATGTAGAACTATGTTTGTTGGCCCTGGTATGGAACAATTGATGTTTGAACTATGTTTGTTTTGTAATAATTGATGGACAAGCTGAGACCAAGTATTTTGTAATATTTGAGATTTCCTTGTGGCCTGTGATGTACGTACCTCTCCTAACATTTGAGTGTTTTGTGCAATGATCATTTGGTTATGTCATACCGAGGCCAGTTTTTTATGATGCTGCTATTATTTACTATACTCTTACATACCAATTGTGAATATGCCATGGTTACTACTAGGATGGCTGGAGTTGATGCTGGGTTTGTGCCTGCTCCTGAGTTTTTTTGGGGCTGATGACACATGTTCTTTTGCGGTTAGTCTCTAGTAGGATGGGGACTAACATTAGTGGAGAGTTGGAAGTTATTTGTGCCCACATGGTTGTGGCAAACATGCTATATTTGTAATGCACTATTTGGTGGCCTCTGTTGGTTGCCCTTATTTGCTACTATTTATGGTTTCTTATTTCTCACTTCATGGTTTACCAATGTTGTCATTTGATCTAAGTTATTCCTGTTGTTTACATGTGAGATTTGGTGGAACTTTGTGGGAACCATTACTTGGCCGATGATGCAAACTATAAACAACTAGAGGTGGCTCCTTTTTCTTTATTGGTTCTTCATTGTAATTGTCAAATTATTTATCATGTATGCCATTGTACCCGTACACATCCATGCCCTGCAAATGCCCCTTCTTCTTTGTGCTGATGGCAGATCATGGATGTGATCATGGATATCATGTCATGCATGTTCTTGCTTCTTCCATTTGCTACCTGTTTTCTATTTGGATTTGCCAAAGGAGCTGCCAATGACACAATATTAATGAAAACCACCTCATTGCTAAGTTGAGGCCACTACCATATTGTCTATGCTTGTGATGTCATTGTACAATTAATGAAGTAATTGAAATGTACATGTTTGACTGAGGCTACCTGTTTGATTTCAGAGACCATGGCTTGGTACTATGTCATTTTCAATGGGAAGGATGCAGGCATTTACCCCAGCTGGCAGGCATGCAGCAAATATATCCTTGGGGAGAAGGGTATTGTGCACAAAAAGTTCAAAACCTATGAACAAGCTCTTAGATCATTGGAGGATTACAGGAGGACACCACCTCCTGCAGCAGCATTTGCAATCACTAATGAATTACCAGTGACTGGTCATACTCCTCTTCCTTTACCACCTGTCAATGCTGTTGCTGCTGTGGATCATGGTGATGGTGGAGGCTGGAAACTGTTGTTAGTTGGCTTTGTTATTGGGCTGGTACTTGGAATGTTCATGAAGTAGAGTACTGAGGCCTATGATGACAAACTGATGGGAGGAGTTGCATTAATTTGGGCTCATTTCTGCAAACTGATTTTTTTTTTGGATGCTTTGTACCGTAATGATGTTTATTAGCAGCTATGACTCCCAACTTTTGTGTATTAGAAAGTTGAGGCCTCAGATTATTTGTTGTTGGAACATGTTCATCAAAGCCTGTTCAAATGAGCAAGTGGTTGTTCTGATTGAATTGTAAGTGTCGCCAATGTGTCGCTATTGTGAGTGCAATGCACAACCGGGTTACTGAAATTTCATATGGCTTCACAAAAGATGTTGCTGGTTACTGCAAATGCACTAAATGATGCAGACCAATAGATCGATGACCAGAGAGACGAAGGATAAAAGAACTAATAGTGTGCAGACCAGTAGATGAGGAGAGATTTTGGCACCTGTGCGCTAGACGATTTACAATTTGCATCTTTTTAGTAGTAAGTAATGTAAATGTAATATATAGGATATAGGAAGTAAGGAGATATATAGATTACCGCATCACATCTCCCATAGACGTCGTCGATCCTTGAGGGATCACGTGCTTGTTGTAAAAAAAAAAAAAAAAATCCCGTGCTGAGTTGGGCCGGCCCAACAAGTCCGGATTCACGTCTACTGCTGATCCGATTCCGAGTTGGGACGGGGCAAAAAAACAAAATCCCCCTTTCGTCGCACTCCTCTCGTGCTCCCCAGCTTTCGACACTTCTCGTACGTGCTCCCCTTTCGTCGCACTCCTAGATCTCCCGGCTGGCGGCGCGCTGTGCCGCGCTGCGGGGTTCCGGTGGGTCGTGGCCTCGCGCGGGGCGACCGCGGCGTGCGGAAGTTGGAGGGCGGCCGCGCGTCGAGCACAGCGACAGCGACCGGACCCCGCGCGCGGGTGCGGCACTGCGGCTTCGGCAGTTCGGCGGGAGGGCGAAGGGCCGGCGTCTGCGGATCCGTCGTGCGGCGTGCGGCTGCTGCAGACTCTGCATCCCACCACTCTACATCGTCCAGGCTTCGGCTGCTATATACTGTTCTTCAAGCCTTCAAGGAGAAGCAAGCATGGCCACTAATTAATGGTGAGCATATCTGTTGGCATCTCTGTTCTCCAGTTCTCCACTATACCACTGATGCTTGAGTGTAGTACTGCTGTACATGTCTGATGCATGCAGAGGCAATATCCTGGTAGATCTGATTGATTTAGGATTAATTTAATTAGGCAGTACTACAGAGTATCCACATGAATATAAATATAGGAAGGAGTCATAAAACTCTTCAATCAAAAGATTGGACAAGTTGTTTGACATTCTGGAGCAGCATGCAATTGAAGCCCAAAAAATTTCCTTTTTAGAGAAATTCCTGTTTCACCTCAACTGAATTTGCTCCTGCAAAATTATTGGCATGGGCAACCACCATAAATAGCCTGCATGTAACATGACTTTAATTTAGTAGACCATGAAGGGAACTCACATGATCAGAGGCGCCATTTATTTCCTCATGTTGCTTTAGCGTGTGCTTCTTCCCTTCGGTTGTTGGTAATGCCTTTCTTCACATTGAGTGCCTTGACAAATGGTCTTTCCTATATGTCTTCTGTTTTATGACATGAGGTAATGTTCTATTTCCATACTTCTAGAGTCGACAATATATTACATTAGGTCTTATCAGTATTTTCTACATGGAAAAGCTAGTGTCTTAAGATGACCGTCAAAAAACGCCATCTCTTGGTGGGAAGGCACAGTACGTACACCAAACCACTCTCCTGCAGAACAGCATATAGCAGAGAAGTTTGAATTGCCACCTATCTAAATCTGGAATAAATTGAACTTTGAAATCATTTAGTACTTCAAAATATTGATCTTTTTGTCTCGTACATATTTGTCTGCAAGCGATTTAAGTAATGTATGAGTTAATACATGCCTTGTTGCATTTTTTGCAGTTAATTAATATGTGCCTATATGTGTTCCATTTTTTGCAGATAACTAATACATATTCTTGCTAAATCAGAATTTTGCGCAATGAGTTCTCCAACTAATGGAGACCTAGAGGCGGATGTCCAAGGCTCACAGCAGAACACCACAAGTGGATCATCGTCGTGGGATACGCCGCAGGATTCGTGCCCCAGCATTGATAGGGCGGCTGCACATGAAGAAGCCAGAGATCCTAGTTACACTCCACATGATGAGGTATAGTTTCAGAAATAGGGCGGCTTCGAACGCCTACAATGATTGGTTGGTCCATTATGTATGACGTACCTAATATATATGATTGGTTGATCTTCCTAGGTAACTTCTCTACTGCGGGACCAAGCGGAGGCAGATGAATCTTCTTCCGCACTCGAAGAGAATGAGACCACTGCCGGAGTTCAGAGGAAGCGGAAGCGAGGAGAACGAGGCGGGAACAGGTGGCCAGATAGTTCATATACTGTAACAGCAGTAGGCCCTAAAGGAGAGCCCCTAGAACCTATTGAGGTGCGAGCTAAGTTTCGGAATGCCATCGGTTTCCTTGTAAGAGAAAAGCTAGACATTACAATCTCACATTGGGATCTGGTGGCATTGGAAACGAGGAAAGATTTATGGAAAAAGCTGAAAACAAAGTTTAATTTCAGAAAGCAGTCACGAGCTATCGCAAAGCAATATGCAATGAGGCAGTTTGGAATCAGCTTCCGAAGCTTTCGGTCTGAACTAACTACCAAGTACGTGAGGAAAGGATTGGACCTACCGAAGAAGTACCAAAAAATTTCTGCAGCTCAGTGGAAGACCTTTGTTGAGCAGAAGACATCTTCTGAATTCTTAACTAAGAGTGAAACCAATAGTCGTACTGCTAAGAAGAACATCTATAGCCACCGCCTTGGCACGGGTGGTTACAAATGTAAGATTCCTAAATGGGAGGCAGAAGATGCTGAAAGGCAGAAGGCAGGGTTACCGCCGAGGTTTGCAAACGTTGAGCCAAGGTGTAGACGATGGCTTCTTGCTCGAGATCCAAAAGAAATTAAGCCTGGTTGTTTCACGTGGAAAGATCCAAGGACTGATGAAGCAGCCAAGAACATTTTGGCCGTGGCAGCTAAGCAGATGGAAGGATCATTCAAGCCATCAAGGGAGAGGGATGCCCTTCTTGTTGGTGGGAAACCCGGAGCATCCGGTCGTGTGCGAGGCTTATCGTCTAGGTTGGGCTGGAAGGAAGGATTTCCGATGATTCGGCATGTATAGAAAACGTGACCGATACAAGGAAGCTATGATAAATTCGCGGGGAGGAGACTAAGAAAGAATTGGCACAAATGTTGGCTGAAATCATGGCCAATCTGATTCCGATTTAAGGCAACAATTGTCTAGGTTAATGTCAACTCAACGGGTGCCTGTACGGTGCAGCCAGAGATGATCACACAGCTGCCAGAGATGCAGATGGTTGTCATGGATCCATCGGGTCCATTAGTTCCGAGGAGTACCATATCGGCAGCATACAAGGAGCACTGTGCACTTGATGATATCGTTGGACCATCAGCTTGCTCCCTATTTATATCATACGGTCTCACCAATGTCCGTAAGTTAAAAGTTGCCACAGGTTACGCGATCCCCCGGGCCCCCAATTTTCATGGTAATCCAATTCCCGATGACTACTCAAGGGTTGAAGTGTTGACAGTTGTGGAAGGACATATGGACGACTTGATAGACATCCCCACTAAAGAGGGTATCCAGACACTTGGACAGGCTATCAACAACTTCATCTTATGGCCTCGACGGGACATCAGGTTGGACGATCCTATTCCATCAATCCCAACTTCCAGACTTGGTGGTGATCAGAGAGGGTCCTCCCCACCATTTCAGTACAATACATCAACTCAGGTCGCAGCAACCCCGACACATAACCCAACCTTTGTTAAGGACATTCCATCTCATAACTCACCACCCGCACCAGAACCACCACAATCATATAGCCTCAACCCTATCGCGGATCCTCTATCTAACCCACAAATCCCATTGCTTGAAGAGAGTCCATCACTCCTGACTGAGAAGGATACCTTGTCGGAACTTACAGGCGCTGAGGGTGTGCCAGAAACCAATCAGGCCTCCGGTGATATGCTTCTGTCCATGAAGAAGTTGCTGATTTGGAACCAATAGTACATTATTTAGGAGAAAAGCCGCCTGCCCCCTCGAATAGGACCATACAGAAGCCAACGAAGGAGGATTATGAGAATGTCCCTGAAAAATATGTTCTGGGCAGGCCTCTAATCCAGCGATATGTGCACTTTTGTGTTCCAGACGGGATGAGAAGGTTGCATGATTGGTATATGTATGCATCTTCGGTTCAGATAAATGCCTTCAATGTTGCTGTACCACTCTTTGATTTTTTGGCCGGGCCACTCACGATCCCAATTGACTTCAAGGACATTTGGTTGATGTTTCGCCTCGATAGACTCGAACTACAGCTCGTGAGGGTGTGGTGCCTGTAAGTTTCACTCTTATATAATCATGTTCTCTTTCTTTTATAATGTTATGGCATGAAATCTGACATGGCCGTGTGCTTTACATACAGAATGCAAGTAGCTGCTCAGGAGATGTGTTTTACTGAAGACCCGTTTGTTGACAAGGGGAAAAAGGTTGGGTATCTCGACCCATTCGTAATTAGCAAGGACGCGCACACGTTGGTTATGGGTAAAGATCACGAACTATTCTTGGGAAAGTCCGAGGATGAAAGAGAGATAATTAAGGTGGTGGAGCAAGAGAAGCATGAACGTGCAGTGGCTACCTACTTAGCAAACATGTTTCTTGAATTCCAAGACAGGAGTGTTGTATGTGCACCATACTTGGTCAAGTACGTTGGTCCTAAATTCCCTTAAATATTTATTCACAAACTTATCATTGTCTTAACACATAACTTCATTAAATTGGTGCAGTGACCATTGGATTTGTATGTACATTTATCTTTATGATGCACGGGTTTTGGTCCTTGATTCTTTAGATTTCCCAAAGGCCAGTTATCAAAAATTCATCGATATATTAAATATGTAAGTCATGAAGTGTGCATTCTTTGCAATTTTTCTATATTGTCTAAGAGTCTTGGAAACGACTTGGTGAGTTCATTCAACATCTGCAGGGCATACACATTGTACAAGACGAAGGGTGGACGACACAATGCTAATAAACAGAAGAACATGCTACATGTGCGAAATAAATATGAGGTAATTGTCAATGAGTAAGATAGCTGTATTTTCCAGGCTGCAATAATTAGAAATGAGTGAGTCCAGTAAGATATAAGAATATGCCATGTTATAGCTGATAATACAAGTACGTAGCTGTTGGTAGGGATTGCTCTGAATATTGAAAATTTAACTTGCACTGCACAAAACCATAGCAACTCTTGTCAAAAGCTAGTTTTTTTTTCGAATTCTATTTCTCCTTGATTTGCCTGAAATGGCAATCAATTTGCTGTGTGGTAGATCAAATTCCAAATCTAGCATTAAAAGCTTGTGCACACAATATGGTGTTGTTCCACACAATAGAATTTTCCCCTATTTCAAAAGTAAAAATAGTGTAGTGTGGTTTTATAACATTTGGACTGCAAGAATCTCCAAAGTAATGTCTCGCGCGATTCCGCAATGTGCGTGAGAGTTGGTACATGAGGTCTTGTCCTGTAAACCAGATTGGTATATATAGTCTCACTAAAAATAATTTTGACAACCCCGAGCGTCACGACGAGATGTCTGGACCTCCAAACCAGATGTCTGGAAGTTTCACTAAAAATAATATTTAGAATCTCGAGTGTCAGTACCAGAGGTCTGGTCCTTCAACCAGAGCTCTGGTTCTGCGAAGACATTGATGTCTGGTCTGTCTGGAAGTTTCACTAAAAATAATATTTAGAATCTCGAGTGTCAGTACCAGAGGTCTGGTCCTTCAACCAGAGCTCTAGTTCTGCGAGGACATTTTTTTTCTTTGGCCCAAGGCATGTCGCTTGCAGGTTGTATTACAACCAGAACTGTTCGATTGCAGGTTGTATTACAGAGATTGCACAAGTGTTAAGTTCATACAACATCAAATATCTAATTTGGTCTATAATTAAATAAGCAACCGTAATTACCAAGACTTTTTGTGCTGAGCATCACCAAGACTGGATGCATCCATCGCTAAGATAACATGCGGTTCATTCCAAGTTGAACTGCCCTTTGAACACTCCGAAAGGCTGCTAAAGTTTCAGCATGTAGGGGACTTGAAATTCTGAGATTTCCTACGCCGGCCTGCAACACAATTCCTTAATGGTTACGAACAACAAAACCCCAGTCGCGCCATGGCCATCACTAGTATGGACTTTATTAAAATCTTCTGGCGGTGGGATCCAGCTAGCCTTAATTAGGATGTTTCCTTTCTGGTTGTTTTTGGTCCTGAAGCTTGTCACAAACTTTCAGATAGTACATATATGACAGCTGCAAATGTCAGATTCAGTAGCCTTTTCCCCCGCCTGTAGTAGCATTTTTTCTCGCTGACCACAAAACCATAATAGATTCAGAATCTTTAGGTAAACACTATGTTTCATGTAGCGTTGTGTCAATAGTCTGTGGTCCTGATTTGCAATGTAAAATCATCTGGCGTTTATCCTCCAAATTTTGATTCTGCTAACAGGCTTTAATTTTCTTGCACTTAAAAAAATAGATGGCCACAATCCTCATCAAAGTGATTGCAAACTGGGCAATATAGCTTGACACCCCTTCTCACAAGATTTGGACGTACAGGGAGGATCTCCGCGCGTGAACATTGCAATCTTACTTGAAAGCTTAAATTGCCAAATCCGACGCCACTTAAATTCACCCTTGGAATTATTATGTGATTTGGAACTTGATGCCCAATTGCTGGTGTTGCAAAAGCTTTTGGTTTAGCAGAATTTAGCCTTGAACAAAACATGCCTTTAGTGGTTGTTGATGTTGCCTTCCTTTTGCATCTCATAACCTTGAGTAAAAATTCATAAACAATGCATTAACTTTTTCTGTATAATTTTGGACAAGCTATTTGAAGATCTTGTACCGCTTGAGTAGCATTATAGACAAGGTATTTGATCTTCCACAGCCGGAGTAAGAGTACTACAGTCCCTCAATTGATATATCATTGAATTCTTGAATGTCAATATGTCAGGAAAAAATGGTAATTGTGTTAGAGAATACTGTTTTGGGTTGATCTTTGTCCGTATTGGTTGTAGTTGAACTATAATTGTTTAATTTATTACTCATTTTGAATTCTTCATTTTTATTTAGTGTCATAAGCAACCATCGGGATCGGTGCATTGTGGGTACTATGTGTGTGAGTTTCTCAGATACAAGGGTCGGTACCTGACCAACCCTAAGAAGGTAAGCTCACATGTCAATGTCAATAATGACGCCAACTTAACATTGGTTAGTGTGTTATTAATATGTATGAGATGCATGGCTCAATATATTTTGCAGGTATACAAGTGTCCAGATCCAACAAATAACCAGCTTTCTATTGAGGAGCTCTATAATATTGCTGATGAATTGAGCTGTTTCATCATGAAAGAAGTACTTCGCAAGGATGGGAAGTATTTTGACCCGAATGGTGAGTTAGCGAAACTAGAGTACAAAGCTCTCATAGACATGCTGGATGAACCATGTATATGAGGAGTTTTAGTACGTAAGAAGCAAAACTATTTTGTTCGTCATTGGTTGGTGGATAACCCTGACTATTTTTAGTAACAAGCAAAACTCTTTTGTTTTGGTGGATTTTTAGTTCTCTTGAATCGAACTGGCACTGAATGACATTTGTTTTATCTAATAGTTTGAGTTTAATATTTATTATGCTTGTGATTAATATTTTTAGTCGCTTGTACGTATATATATATTTATATGTTGATTATGTGGATCACGTACGGTATGTGGGCCTAAAATTTGAAATTTTGAATACAATATCACGGCGGTTCGTGGAAAGAACCGCTCCTGGAGTTTTTTGGCGCGGCAATTGGCGCCAAAATTTGAATTTTAAATATAATTTCCAAAGACGGCTTACCTAAATAGCCGCGTGTACCAAAACGTATTACAGAGGCGGTCTGGGTTAACCAGCGCATGTATAAATATGTTTGTACCAGCGGACGCGGTGCAAGGAATACTGTGCACAAAAACGTTCCACACTCGGTTTTCCAAAATAACCGCTAGTGTTAATGGATATATTGAAGCGGCTCGTCCTGAGCACCGCCTGTGGAAATATGATCTCTAGCGGCGGATGTTGTAACGTAGCCGCCTCTGTAAAGCAGTTTTTACTGGCGGGCCGCAGTTAGCCGCTTGTAGACGTATTCATTTTCACTATCGAGCAGTACTGGCGGTATCTGTCGCCGCTAGTAGAGACCCCTCTGGAACCGCTAGTACTAATTCAGATCGCACGAGTGCTAGGCGTGGGTGTAGAGCGCGGCGAGGCTTCGTCGGCATCGCGAGCAGGAGAACTTGCGCTTGTTCTTGACGCACAGCGGCAGGCAGCAGAGCACCCGCCGCACGCTCTCCACGTCCGTGGCCACCACCGCGCCGCCGCACCGCGGGCACGCCCCCGGCGCCTTCTGCTCCCCGGTCACCGTCTCCTCCGCCACCGCACAGCACGCCGCCGCCATTGACGACGGCATTGCCATATATCCTGCTCCTGCTCTGCTAGCTACGTCGTCGTCCTACTCTGATCTCTCTCTGTGTGTTTAGACTAGAGTGTAGAAGATTGCTCCTGCGGGACAGGTAGGAAGCAATAAGCAAGGGTGAGATATAGCTGGAAGAAGAGAGAGCAGAAGACAATATGCCGACAAAGGAGGAAGACAAGAGATCCCACAATGCAAGAAGCTAGCTACCGATGGCCATGTGAGTGAATGGAGGTGTGCAGTGTGTGAGCATCTATCAGCCGCTACGGCTCCACCTTTTGTTTAGTGTGTACACGCTCTCGGCTCTCTACAGTTGCTTGCAAGCATATTCGTGGAAGCCAGGTGGAAGATATATCCACAAGTGGATAGTTTAGGTCCACGCATGATTACTTTTTGCGTTGGGGGAAGGCCATATATGGGGAACATCTATGTACTAAAATTGCACTTGCCACTTGGAAATGTTTTCTGATTCTTGATTGGATAACTGACCTTTCGCTTAATTGAAGTGGTGGCTCTTGGTTGGATAATGCGTTTTGATATAAATTAATATAAGTGTTTTCAAACTAGAGCCTATTTTGGCAGGCGACATTGATTTGTTTCAACGATCTGGTTGAAACGTACGTCTAGCTTTTGATAATGTAGTTGATTTGTTGCTTTCAAGAAAAGCAACCGAACGATCTTCTTCTAAGTAACTATGCTGAGTTAATAAATCAATGGATCAGACGAAGCACCCGATTATTGTTGATGAATGGTGATATTTATTATTTTGGATTAGAAAATTGTACATGTTCATTGCACCAGAACATACATCTTCTTGGTCACATGAGACATACGTATAAGGTAAGAAAAATTATGTAATACAGTCACATCATCTGCTAGCTCCAATATGTACAAAATCGGACTCGACACACAAGTACACATGGTTATAACTTGTATGAACAAAGATAATGAGTCTAGGTTCTAGAAGTTGGTACTGTGGGAAATAAATCAGATGAGCAAAAGAATAGCTTCGTTGTTTAATATCAGGTATTGATCTATATAAAAAAAGTTTATACGTTTCTTGCTCCTTCCACCAGTTAATCTGTCTAGGTTTTATTTGGATAACATAGATATATGCTTGTGCGTTTCGTTTTCCATTTAGTTCAGGTGTCAGCTTTAGAAAAATGGTTTTTTTTTAACATTTTAGAAAAACAGTTTTGAGCAATAGCACTCAGCTTACAATAGTGTTTGAGCTATAGAAAAACTATTGTGAGTTGGGTGTTATAGAAAAGATGTGAGTTGTTTGATTGAAACAACTATATGAAATATATCTCTCTCCCTCTATCTGTCGAAACAACAGTGAAACATTTCTCCTTTCCTACCTATTTGAAAAAGAAAAAAAAAGCTTGAAACACTTGCTATAAGCAAAACCAAATATAACTGTTATAAAAGAGCTATGAAATGGTAATAAAACTTATACATTGAAATGTTCTTTCATTTGAGTTGTTTATTAGTCTTTACTATAATTAGAACAGGAACAATACTCTTGAGACCCAACAGCCCAAATCCTTCGCTGGGAATCGCTCTTAGAGCAGCCACAATGTGTGGTAAAAGCAGTCCATAGGAGATAAAATAATCCTATCAGCTAGCTGAGCACATTGTAGAGATAGTCCATATGATGGTCAATAGTATCAGGTGTCCACAGTCTTATGGACAACCTATAAGAATAAACAATTATTTTTTCTCCCACCTCTACCTCCCTCTCTCGTCCCTCCCTCTCGCTCTTGTCTCTAGGCTTCACGCGCCCCCAGCGAGGTAGCCATGGGAAGTCGTTTGCGTGCCTAGGCGAGGCCACTGCCACAACCATTCGCGCGCCGCAACGAGGCCACCACCGGTGAGGTCGTCGTCCCAGGCATCCCTGTGAAGCTGCTACCAACGAGATCACCGTCCTGGGCATCCACGCGTCGCCCGGCGAGACGCCGCCACCTGAGCTCTGCGAGCATGGCCTACGAGACACCGTTGCCCGAGCACCATGCGTCAACGCGGCTGGCGAGACGCTGCCGCCGCCGGAGCTCCATGTATCGACGAGGCCGCCGCAACCAATGTTCTCGCGGTTGGCCCTGCTCGTTCGGCAAAGGTCGCCGCGCCGACCGGACATGCAGCTCGCGAGTGCCCAGGCTGGAAGCAGCGCTAGCGGAGATCTGGGGCAGACGGAGAAGGGGATCTGGCAGAAAGAGAGCAGGGTCCAACGTAGGAAGGTACGACTTCTTCTTTTACTATTTTTTATACCTAAGTAGGACCTACCTTATGGACTACACATTTGTAGCAAAATACATAGCTATGGTCAACTGACACCAGACCCACTCTTATGAACTATTTGGTCCATATACATTGCCCTTGCTCTGATGTGATGAAGATGACCCACTCTTATGAACTATTTGGTCCATATACATTGCCCTTGCTCTGATGTGATGAAGACGAGGCCCACATGGCAGGTAGCGGCCAATACAAGCAGAGCAGCTGTATGTACGTGCTACTGTCCCTGCAGGATACACCGCACACGCTCCTCGAGATTGAGACCTATTAGTAGCTAGTACGGACATCCAGCTAGTACACGCACGAGGTCCCCCACACGTGCTGCAAAGCCTAGTCTCGCTCTCGCAGTGGCGATTCAGGCCGCACGTGCCTAGGCCCTAGGCTGTGCATGGGTTGCTGTACGGAGTCACTGCGGCGTTCGAGTTTCACCGCTGGCCACCGGAGTGGAGACCTCACAGTCACAGGCCAAGAGAATCATGCACCTGCAGATCGATGACGTCTCTAGGACACGCAGGAGCAGGAGCAGGAGGAAGCATGCATCAAGGCCATTCGTCCGTGTGTTTGCTTGAAACTTATCAATTTTATAGCATGACACATTGCTCTCGTAACAAATTGTATTATCAATTGCAGAAATCATATCAGCTAAACAAGGTAAATGCATCGAAAGTGGTAGTCTATCCATGTAGAGATGTTTGCCATGGAAAGAGGTGGTTCAGTAACTTAGCAGCAAACAACCAAGTGCTCTGCATAATCCTTTATATTCCATTACTAATTCCTAAATCAAATGACACACACATCGTCAACGTCCCTTTCCCAGCTTCAACAACTAACAAATGCCAATAAATCTATATTCCCCACCCACTCTCCATATAATAACACCTATAGCTCCTTGTCCAAATTAAAAGATCCATGACACTTCGACTAGTTTGAATTACAAACACAAATGCAAAGTGACCGCTCCATATACAACCTAAAAAAATGTTTTAGGTATGAAAGATGAAGGTTGGTGTGGCTGAACACTCGAGACAACACATTTGGTCGCAAGCATTGGTCCCCAAAGTTATAAGGTATGCAAGAATGTCTCGCTAAGGACATACACATAGTAGAAATAGCCCAACATTTTTTTTTCTCTCCCGATTATTTGATTTCCTTTGGTATTGGCTACACTCTGGGCACTGGTAATATTTGACTACTACATGAATTGAACATGCTGCTTGGAGCTTGCATATAGCTGTAGAGAATTTTAACACCAGCATCCCCACATTAACAGCACGGTTTCACTACCCAATACCAATTTGGCCACGAAGGTATACATATGCCAACACTTCTAAGGCCTTTATAGATCCAGGTGAAAAAGTTGAAAATTTCTCAATCGATCTCTCTCCATCACATCAATCTTTGTACGCACGCATAAAGCATTAAATATAGATAAAAAAATAACTAATGCACATTTTAGTTATAAATCATGAGGCCAATATTTTGAGCTTAGTTAGTCCATGATTGAACACTAATTGTCAAATACAATGGCGGCACAATGGCGGCGGCGGCAGCGTGGGTGGGCTGCACCTCCGGACCCCTCTGCGCATGCGTGTGGCGCCCTTGGCCCACGTGATGCGACTGCTGCGACGATGTCCCTATTCTGGGTCAAGTTGGCCCAATTTCTTCCCTGATATGTAGAGCCCGTGTTACACTTGTTATAGCACTCTCCCCTGATGGCTTCCCTTCAGAGTTTTATCAGGTCTTCTGGAATGTAATAAAAGACGATTTGATGGCTTTGTTCATGGATTTTCATCAGGGAGACCTACCTTTAAACTACCGTAATTTTGGAACCGTAATTCTATTACTCAAAAAGAAGGATGCAAAAGTGATTCAGCAATACAAGTCTATTTGTTTGTTGAATGTGTCTTTCAAAATTTTCATTAAAGTCAGAACCAATAGAGTACCTAACATAGCCCAGAATATAATTAGACCTATTCATACGGGCTTTTTTCCTGGAAAAAAATATCATGGAGTGTGCAGTAATGCTTCACAAGATGGTACATGACCTTCACTACAAAAAAGATAAGAATCATTTTCAAAATAAACTTTGAAAAAACATATGATAAGGTTAAATGGAGTTTTTTTATGACGAAGGTTGAGGATGAAAGGGTTCTCGCAAAAATGGTGTGAATGGGTGAAAAAAATTACAAAAGGGGGTAATAATATTAAGGTGAACAATCAATTAGATTCCTACTTCCAAATGAGAAAAGGCTTAAGGCAAGGTGACTGCATGTCGCCCATACTATTTAATATAGTGGTCAACATGCTGGCCATATTAATTGCCAAAGCAAAAGAAGTTGGACAGGTCAAAGGGGTTATTCCGAATCTAATCCAGGATGGGTTGTCTATCTTTTAGTATGCGGATGGCACAACAATTTTCATGAGCCACGATGTTGAAAAGGCGATAAATATGAAATTTTTACCCAGCACCCAACTATCATGGCTTAAGATAAATTTTTACAAAAGTGAAATCTTTTGTTTTGGCAAAGCAAAAGATCATGAAGAGTTTTATTCGCAGCTATTCAGATGTGTTATTAGCAAATATCCCTTTCGTTACCATGGTCTACCCATGAATAATAGGAAGCTAAATAACGAAGACTGGAAGGCAATTGAGGGTAGAATAGAAAAGAGACTTATTGGAAAGGAAAAATGCTTTTGGTGGGCGGCCGATTAGTTTTAATAAACTCAGAGCTGTCTAATTTATCGATGTTTATGATGTCTTTTTCTTGAATTGCCGATAGGTGTATTAGAAAAAAAATAGACTACTTCAAGATCATGTTCACACCATTCCAGCATCACAGTCACATGCCATTATCATGGGCCGTAATGCTCTCATGGGCCTACCTTAGGCATTGGGCAGAGTCTCGGTCCAGGCCCCAGGTTTGGCCCTGCATAGAATGAAAATCCTTCCTGTACCCGAAAAAGGTTGAGCCTGAGTCTGAAACTTGAACGGGATTTGCAGCAAGTCAGACTCACTTTCGCAGAGCACTCAGCATCTAGCTTGACTTAGCTAGCAAGGGTGAAGGAGATCAATTTGGCCACGTAACCACCTTCTGTGACACCCTAACATCTGTTACAGCACCTTTGGTTGCTTGTTGAGCCTACCAATGCAAGTGGAACAAGTTCAGAGATGGCTGATTTCTAGAGTCCTTTGGATGACAGATGACTGTGCCCCGCTTGCAACTCTGATAGCAAAGCTTGGTCACTGACTTACTGTGTTTGTCATATAACTATGCATGGGAGTGTGAGGTGACTCTTCTTTTCACTGCCTATCATTGTTTTGTAAGTTTTTGTTTTCTAGTTAGTTAATATACATAACATGCCCTCTCATCTAAATTATAAGTTATTTAAACTTTCTTTTATCTATTTTATATTAAAAGAAAATTAAAACGACTTATAATTTAGAACGGGTGAACTTTGGTTGACCTCGTGCTGCTGCCTGCTGAGTAGTACTACTGCTCTTGTGAATTGTGATAAGAGCAAGGAGGAAATGGCTTTCTCGGATGGAGACCAAAGCATCGTTATCAGAGGGGAATGCGTCCGGATATGAACGCCGTGCCCCCACACACCTTGTCTAGTCTAGAACACAAGAATTCTGTCCCATCTCCATTGGCTGCCACCGGATCGCGCCAAATTACGACAAATTATTTTCCATCCAAACTAAAACCATCGCCATCAGATTTCAAGCTCAAATTTAGAAGGAAAAAAATTGCACAGTTACGTGCCCAGCCCATACGTGACTGTAACACTTCACTTTATTCTAGCACCACCCAACACCGGACCTGAATCTAGAACCGGTTGGTGCGTGAAGCTCACATTTGGAATCTAAACGTGTCGGACAAGTGGATTTCATTTCATATGTACTCCCTACGTCATAAAATAGTGTCATTTTTATTTCCGATGCAAACACATTTAAATTTGGCCAAATGTAATTAGTATAATTAGATAAATCATCGAATCTATTTGTTCATTTGAGTTTATCAGCCTAGCTTCCATGGTAGGAGTGTTTTCTCTGTAACAAAGCAGCATTAGCTGTAAAAATCATCAGCCGAATAATCGAAGATATAAATTTTACTAATATTTTTTTATAAATTTAGTCAAATTTAAGAAACTTTGATCGGCATGAATACCATACTGATAAGTGTCGTTCACATTTCCTAAGAAGTTAAATGCTTTTAACTTTGACCAAATATATAAAAACATTAATATTTATAATATATAATTTGTATCATTAGATAGATTGTTGAATCTATTTTCATAATAAACACATTTAAATATACAAATAAAAATATTCTTTTTTTTACAAGTCTAATTAAATTTAAAAAAAGCTTGACCGACACCGCTGCTGTCGTCCTCGTCGATCCTCTACCACTAGTTCTCCTCCTTCTCCTCCGACATCTTGTCGGGCTCGAAGGAATGAGAATCCATTGTTTTTAATAAACTTTTTCTAATAGATCGAGTCGTTAGGGTTAGTGTTTTTTTTCAAGCCAAAATTCTAGGTAGTGAAGTTCTATATCCTTCTCTTCCTCTCCGGTGACGGTGGAGGCAAAGGTTGGAATCATCTTCTCCATAGCAGCTCCATTGAAGATGAGGACAAAAACTTCGGCGTCAACATTTTCATGCACATTAACATGGAGGCTTGTATTTCTAGACGACATCATCAAGGCAAAGATGATGTTGTCGTGATGGAATAATTTTCTCTAGCCTCTTCTCAGTTTTGTTATGGTTAAATCTGGTCATAATGAAGGACTAGGGAGAATTTTTCAGATCAGTCTTCCTTTTTCTTCGGTGGCAAAAATAAGAATGAAGACACCAAAAAAAAGAAGATTCTCAATTCCGCCTACATGAATATTTGACTTCATTCATTGGGCATTTGTTCTCAGGCCATCTTTCATTGTCGAGTATTTGTATGTGCAGTCATTTACACTTCAAAGCATCTAACAGGTTAGGTTTTGAGTTGCTTTTCCAGCGTGATTTTTTTTTAATCTAGAGTGCTAATATCTTGATGTACCTCACCATGATATAATATAATTTCTCGTCGAAAAACGTACGCCCGTGGAATTCTATAATATGATAAGACCTCACATCCTAGCATTCAATTAGCACACGATCTAAATTTATCTTTATTCCGAAAAGGACATGATCAAAACAAGTGATACTGAATACTCCTACAAAAAGGTTTGATTGCAGTTCTGAAACCGCCCATCAGCATAACGACATTTCTGCACTGCGCACTGCTCCGCCACCAGCCCACTCTCACCACACACTCTTCTCCCCGCCACTTCCCTCCTCAGAGCTGCTGCAGCAGCTTGCTTGCTCCAGCAGAGCTCCGCGGCTCCAGTGCCCCCGACACTCCAGCCACTCGCCTTCCCTTTTCACGTTCCAAGATCATCCATCCATGGCAGCAGCATCCAAACCAAGCAGCAGGGGCCAAGAACACTAGCATCGATCGACCGAGCCCACCGCTTGTCGCAGGATCCAATCCAGCCGCCCAAGAAACAATCACGACATCAAGAATGGCGCCGTAGGTGGGAGGGGGAGGGAGGGACGGGGGCAAAGAAATGGCGACGACCACGGCCGGCGACGGGATGCGGCGGCGGCGGCGGTGAGCGCATGGAGGAGGACGAGGCGGGGGCGTCCTCGACGTCGTCGTCGCCGCACCCGCCGCCGCCCATCGCGCAGCTGGGCTACGACCAGGTTCTCTCCGTGCTGCGCCTGCTCCCGCCCGAGGCCGTGCTCGCCTTCGCCGCCACGTGCCGCGCGTTCCGGGCGTGGGCCTGCTCGGACGCGCTCTGGGAGGCGCTGTGCCGCCGCGACTGGGGCGCCCGCGCCGCCGCCGCGCTCGCCGACCGCCGCCGCGAGCCGTGGCGGAGGGCCTACGCCGAGGTCGCCGGGCTCGGGGCCCTGTCCGCGCGCCGCGTCCCCGTCAGGGGCGCCTCGCCGAGGCCCCGCGCGTCGCACTCGCTCAACCTCGTCGACGGATGGCTCGTGCTCTTCGGCGGCGGCTGCGAGGGAGGTAATTGCAAACCAAACTGTTTGTTTCACGAGTCCTTCTTGCTATGAAGTAATTGGTTCATTGATTAATTAAGGTTAAAAAGATGATTGCTTTGTGCGTTCGCTATGAATCAATTTCAATTCACGAGGGGAAGTTCGATCCCTGGAGCAGAGTACTAGACTGGGCATTCTGAACTGCAATAGAATTGGTTGGGGTGATAAGGCGTTGCTTGTTGTTTGCAGATTATATGCAGAATCTTTGTTGCTGTTGCGGATGTCTGATTCATGCTTTGATTTGCTTGTTCTGTTTATGCCTCTCTAAGAAAACAACAGGGGAACTGTTCAGAAAAAGTAGAACTCTTAGCTAATCCCAATCCAGGGTATCATACTTGATATCCAAAGCTGCCACATGATAAGAAGCGTATAAATTCTTATGAAGAAACAATACCTACAGTGCATGTCGCTGTATCCAATGCTATGACTCATAGCAATTACTTATTTCATATGTTTGTGTCTATGAAAGTGGGTCCAAACGATTTTCGTGCCAAAGCTGTAACACAGCTTCTGTTAGAGGAGTCAAGGGCCTATTGGGCCTTAGCCCATTAGGGTTAATTAGTCGCTTGCTTAGAAGCCAAGTAAAACCTCTCTATATAATGAGAGGAGATGTATCAATTTAGAATCAAGCAAGAATTAAGAAGGAAAATCCTTCCCTCTTGCCCAGCCGCGGGCGAACGCCCCGCCCGGATTTCTCTCGCCCTCGCAGCCCTAGCTGCCCCGTGAACAGTACCCGCGGGTACTGTAGCACGTCGGCCGCCAACGCGCAACTCTCAACCTCGATCCCCAGCAGCCACCATAACATTTGGTATCCGGCTTCTCCGGTTCGATGACGCCCGCTCCATAAAGCTCCTCCGGTCCGGCGCCACCGCCGCCGCCGCTCCAAAGACCCATTCACCGATGGGATCTTCTATAGGTACCGCCGTCCAGATTCGGATGTCGGCTGCGGTGCGGCTGCAGGCTGCTGCACGTGGCCTTCTGGCACGACAGCGGGTGAGGCGGTTGTGTGATCTGCAGCTGATTGAGCCCCGCACCCCCGCGCAGTTCCTCCAAGTTGTCCATCGCCTTGCGCAGTCGGACACCACGAGCCGCCGCAGCCGACGCTTGAGCGCCGGACCTCGGCGGTGTTGCGGTAAGCGCAGGCGGCGGCACGTGGCCTCCTTGCACGCCGGCGGTGAGGCGACTACGCGATTTCGTCCGCGCATGGCGATCTTCGCATCGTTTCCCCCACGGCGGTGGGCATGCCGCTTTTTCCGCGGACGCCAATCTCCACCTCTGCGTCGGCGATGGTTTGGAACGCGCACCCCTCTTCGTCTATCTCGTCATCGGCGGGCGCGCTTTGCCTTGTACTGCCTCGATCCGTCACCGACCACCGCGAGCGCGCCTCCACTGGTTGTTGTTGCGAATGATCTCAGGTGGCCATCCATTTGCTCCCCTTTCGTCCAGATGGCGTCCATGGGATTCAGGTGGCTGCACACATGCAAGTCCAGCACGCAGCGGGTGTCTGCATTATCTCCAGGAGTCAACAATAAAGAGTCGCAGTCCAATTCAGGGTCAGAATAATAAAATAAGCCGAGATGTAAAAGGCTCATTTTTAGGTATTAGGTTTAGACTTTGTCGAGTCGTCATTAGGTCGCAGCTCGAGGACGAGCTGCATGTCCAGGTGGGGTGTAGTGTTAGAGGAGTCAAGGGCCTATTGGGCCTTAGCCCATTAGGGTTAATTAGTCGCTTGCTTAGAAGCCAAGTAAAACCTCTCTATATAATGAGAGGAGATGTATCAATTTAGAATCAAGCAAGAATTAAGAAGGAAAATCCTTCCTCTTGCCCAGCCGCGGGCGAACGCCCCGGACTGGATTTCTCTCGCCCTCGCAGCCCTAGCTGCCCCGTGAACAGTACCCGCGGGTACTGTAGCACGTCGGCCGCCAACGCGCAACTCTCAACCTCGATCCCCAGCAGCCACCATAACAGCTTCATTCTCTCTCTTTATTATGTCTTTGCCACATAAGCAAAACATCCTACATGGCGTCTAATACTGCTCAACTTCAATTATGATTTCATTAAAAATACCTTGCTATATCGATTATGAAGCTTGCGCAGTTCTGTTAGTTATGACAGACTTGCTAACTGTTTGGAGAAGTTTCCTCCAATATACTTATGGATCCTGATTCCTGACTGTAACATACCATGGTATGTGGGGGTAGTGTAGCACATCAGACAGAAAAGGTTTACATCATGATTGTAGGAGGAATTATTTGGAAATTTAGAAGTTCATTTCAAGTTTGAATTAAATCCAATGGATAAATCCAAATGGTTTATTGCTGGAACATATCAATCCTTCAGAGTACTTTGTTTGAGTGATAACATTGGTTATCTATTGGACTATTTAGTCTCCAAAGCAAGAAAAAAAAAAACAGAGATTTTTCCATAGCTATATTCTTTGCACTTTAAGTTCTGCCATTTTAATAGTGTTTCCCCTCTTTCTGCATGATTAGTTTATCTTTGATGCCACTAGCCTCAGGAATATTAGACTTGAAGGAACTTCTGATGACTTGAAGGTTATACATAACCTGATTTTTTTAATTAATTGAGAAGTCTAAGTGTAAATTTAATTCAGACTAATGTGATACATAAATTGTATGGACATCTGAAACCAGTTTTCAAGATTTGTAGTGGAGTACAAGTTTTTTTTTTCTTGAACTGTATCAAAGAAGAGAGAAAGGGAGAACCCCCAAAGTAGACACACTCATACCCTTTTAGTTCTCAAGATACACTCGACAGCGTCACGACCATGACAAGACAAAACCTAATCACTAGGTGCAAGGGTACTCAACATTGAGAGCTCTTTCACCCCAGCCATGCCCAAAGCTGCACCTCTTCTTCTACAAGCAGTAAGGCGCAATAGCTATACTTGGGGGAACATCATCAAACACACAGTGATTCTGATGTATCCAAAGGTCCAAGCCCCTAGAATAATGTGAGAATTGAGGTCTTGCTGCAGCAAATCATTTGTGGCCTCACCGACAAAAACACCACCATTCATCGAAGGACACATCTCCAGGAGAAGGTGATAACACTTGGAGGTCAAAACGATGAATCGTGCAAAGACACACCCAGTGAGAAGGTGATCAGTTGCCTCTTCCTCTTGGTCAAAATGAAGGTGACACTGGTAGGCGACACTAGTACGCCTCGCCTGACAAGACGGTCAGTGGTACAACATCGTTTGTGCATTACCATCCAGATGAACAAACAACATTTTCTAGGCACCCATGATTTCCAAACGCGTTCCCAAGGCCGAAACTGAAGTGAACCTTGCAAGAAACCCTTATAGGTAGATTTGGTCGATTACTGTCCTAAAGAAGAGAGTTGCCAAAGATGAGTGTCCTCAATCCCTGACTTCATAACAATCTCTAATAGAAGGTTATAGAGATCAACATATTCAGCTATCACCCTACTGAAACCACACCCTGAATATCCTGTATGCAAGAAATGTCAACTAAGGAGCGGAGTAATGATATGCATTGCCTGAAATGATTGTGTTGATGCTAATTAGGTCACACACCAACAAGGAGCTAGGTCGCTTGGTAGAGGCAGACCAAAGATCAGCCTAGCTGACTTTTAGGTCGGCCGTCACCTAAGAACGTGTTCGCACACGATGCAAGACACATAATCGGAGGAGCCTCGTCGGGGAGGTCTCTTCAAACCTGAATCCCCACATGCCCTGGAGGGACCCCATCAGGGTGTGCGGCGGCTATGAGCTGCCCTAGCCAGCCTGCCCTAGCTCTACTTTGTTGTCATTGAACCACCGGTCATTGGCAGCAACGAAGGATGATGAGCAGTAGTAAGTACTATAAAAAGTGTGGCAGATGTGTTTTTTGTTGATTGTATAGATGGATCTCTCAACCGGCCATGATCCTCTCATATAAATAGAGAGTGTGGGGGGAGTCTCATCCCAGTAGGAAACTTATTCCACTCGTAATTTACATGTTTCCCACAAGATCAGATGAGTTTCCAAAGGAAAAACTTGAATTTGGGCTCAGACTGCCAAAACATGCCTGGGCTGGTTTCTACTGAATACTGTAGGCACTCTGCTAAAACTGGCCTGGGCCAGTTTACTCCGCACAAACCAAGCTGGTTTCCAAAATTGGTCTAGTCCAGTTTTTCCTGGACAATGCCAAATTAGCCTAAATTGCTCTAAATTTGATCATTTTGCTCTTTTCATGTCTGGACATCTTTTCCAATCCATCTTCAACTCACCCAATAATATTTTGACTGTCAAAAGATTGCTTTTGGTTCTGTCCAGCTTGAAGCTATACTTTTCATCATTGATATGTTGTTTCTGTTTTTGTGATCCTTTATTATTATTATTTGAGAATCTTTTTTATGTTTACATTAGTTATTCCGTTAGAAGATTTTTGTTGCTCTATTGTTATTTGAGAATCTTTTTTATGTGTACATTGGTTATTCCATTAGAAGATTTTTGTTGCTCTTTCTACTTAGCTGTAGGCATCACATATGTCCTCCTGAAATCCTGATTTGCTAATTTATATGTTGAACAGAATCACCTATATATTCGAGAAAAAAGCTAAAGAAAAAAAAAAGAATACAATCACCTAAATAAAATTTTATTTTACTCTGAGAGTCGAGGCAACGTTTGTGCTATAAGATTAAGGCCTTTTCAGCCAATACGAAAGAAGAGCCTTTTTTTTTTCTCAGAACTGCGCTTCATTATATTAAGATGATAATAAAAAAGGGTAAGAACCCATACAACACACAAACACAACACACTCTCCAGCAGCAGCTGCTGCTGCTAGGAAAACTAATGCACTAATGCACCTATTACAAAGAAAAACCCGACCAAAACAGACAGGGTGCTAACCACCCGGAGCGAGGGCATCCAAGAGGGATAATCCTTGAGCCCCGCCAAAGACCACGACCTTCTGTCATCTTCCGCTACAGCAAGAGCACCTGCAACACTTGGGGATGCACCATCAAAAACACATCTGTTTCGGTGTGTCCACAAGGTCCAAGCTCCCAGGATTGTGAGAGAGTTGATTCCTTTCCTTTCCTTACCATGTCATTAGCAGCATTGCTCACTCTCTCCCACCATGGGTGAAAGGATGTTTCTGTGGCCTGTGGATAAAAGGCTTGGAGTCCAGCCTGAGGAAAGAAGCGGAACCAAAATTCTCTTGCAAAGACACACTGGACTAAGAGGTGATCAATAGTTTCCGCAGCCTGATCGCACAAAGGGCAGTGCTCAGGATGAGGGAGTCCACGGCGTGCAAGGCGATCTGCTGTCCAACATCGGTTATGAGCAACCAACCAAACAAAGAAACGGCATTTGGGCGGTGCCCAAGTCTTCCAAATTCTTTCACAAGGTTCAAAAGATGTTGACCCCACAAAAAATCCCTTGTATGCAGTCTTGGCTGAATATTGTCCATCTGAAGAAAACCGCCAAATGCGTCTATCTTCAACATCTGGTTGCAAGGAGAAATCAGATAGGACGTCCCATAGGAGGAGGAAATCAACCATTACACCAACCATGTGAGCCCCTTTTATATCAGAAATCCAAGTCTGGTTGGTGAAGGCATCCTGGACAGTTCGTTATTTGGTCCTTCTTTTAGGAATGATGGCGAAAAGCCTAGGTGCAAGATCTGCGATACATTGGCCATGGAGCCAATGGTATGTCCAGAAAAGGGTGTTCACTCCATCCCCAACCGGAGTAAACAGCCACTGCGAAGAAGGCTCTGACTTGCTCGGCACATGAATTGGAAGACTAGCCCATGGGCGATGTGGCTCTGTTTTTTGTAACCAGACCCATCTCATTCTCAGAGCCCATCTAAGGGATTTAAGGTCTGAAATTCCTAAACCCCAAGTTATTTAGGAATACAAACTTTACCCCATGCAACAAGATAGTGCCCGCCTTTTTGCATCTGTGCGTCTTCTAGCACAAGGTGGAAAATCAGTGGCCATGATTAGGTAGATGAGCATACCAGTGAGAACAAACTGAACTTGAACCATTCTTCCAACCCTGGTCATCAAATCCGCATTCCAGCTAGGAAGCTGATCAGCAATGCGGTCAATAATGGGTTGGATTTGTTCCTTGGTGATCTTCTTCAAAGAGAGAGGCAATCCCAAATATTTGCATGGGAAATCTGTGAGTGCACAAGGCAGCAGGTTTTGCACTGCTGTGAGCTCTGCGTCACCATATCTGATGGGCAGCACATTGCTCTTTTGTAAGTTTGCTTTGAGCCCCATTGCTTCTCCAAACCAGTTGAGGATACCCAAGGTTACATCAATGTCCCCAGCTTCTGGACTGTAGCAACCCCTTGCCGCCGGCGATCGCCAGGACGTGAGAAGCATGCGGATCACGGCAACGAGCAGAGGAATCCCCTCTGTATCTCGAGTTCGATTGATTAGATAAAAGTTGTCTGTTACACGCAATGGCACGGCTTATATGCCGGCTCTCCCTTGGCATGATGGCCCACAATCCAGAGACTCAAAGTCTTAATACAAAAAACGTAATTGACGCAAATACGTAAATGACAGATAAAGACGCCTTTCTTCAATTGACCACGCCTTCATGCCGTGACATGGACGGAGGAACATAACCACATCATCCGCATAAATGGATATTCTGTGCGTAAGCTGCGCCTAGATAGTGGCTGCAAGAAACCATCATTTGCGGCCTTCGAAATCATGTGTCCCAACACATCGGGGAGAGGGGATCACCTTGCCGCAGTCCTTTTCGATGAGCAATATGATCACCCGGGATCCCATTTAGCAAGACTTGAGTTGATGAATAGGATAGCAGCCCGCTGATTATATCTCGCCAAATCTGACCAAAACCAAGATGTTGCAAGATCTTAAGTAGGAAAGGCCAAGACACAGAATCAAATGCTTTTGAAATGTCTAGCTTCAGTAGAATTCAGAGCTGTTTCTGCTGGTGTAGGAGGTTCTCTGTCTATTGTACCATCATGAAGTTATCATGTATAAAACGCCCTTTTATGAAGGCACTTTGGTTAGGGGAGACAATCTGTTACGAAAGAAGAGCCTTCTTATCCATGAATAATGTGTGTAAGTTAGTATTGTGGTCTGAAAGTTGTCTGAGTCCCTGATCTAGGTGTTATGATGATCAAGTTTTGGACTTCTATGGAGTTGTTATGGGAACCGCTGACATACTCGTGTGAGGTCAAGGGTTGCAGTCTCCATTAAGTACAGTTCATTCCATGATACACAAGCTTCAGGAAGGCTCCAAGGCTGTCTATGATGCCTTCTGGAAGTGTGACACTGTTGTTGCTTTCTTTTCCATGGTCAGGGTATGGGAGGAATCCCTCTTAGATTTTGAAGAAAAATGTCTCACTGAGATTACTTATGAATGTGAAAGAAAGTTGAAAGAGGGACAGCATGATGCTGCTCTTACCACGCCACTATATTTGACTAAGGGGCCAACAACTACACAACCTTTATGACTTCTTTAGCATTGCTACCACTAACAGGAAATATATGTGGTCATTGTTCCAGTGCCCATGTTCTCTGTGTTATAATGGGCCTGCATCAGATGGCAATAAATCCACGAAGTATAAAAGGATGAGTTATATATATCTAGTTATCTTCAGTTCTTTCATGGGCTATTCAGAAAAATAATTGAGTCTGTCTTCATTTCTAATTGGAGGTAAAGAGTTGTCACTTGAGAGTCCTTTGGTCCATCCCCATAAAAGGACGAGGTCTCATGTCCTGGTCTATTTGTTTTCTAATATGTTCTCTTATCTATGTTCCAGCTTCTACTTTCAATGCTCTTATCTCCTTTCATGCTGTCATTCCGCTCCCTGATAATGGTCCAGATGTAAAACTTTATGCTCTGTTTAATGTATATGTTCTGTCCCAGGGCTGCTACACCTGACACATGGTGTTAAAGCACAACACTTTATATATATGTAGTTATTGGAAATGATTGTCTCTTCTACCTTTTTTTTCTTCCTCTTTCTATGTAAAAGGATGATGCATACTGTGATTATATGCTTTCATTACAATTATGAAGAATTATTTGATTCTATTTTATTCCAGTCTTTGGTTTTTTACTAGTTTTCTGATGTTATCTATTGCTCTAGTTAGGTCACCATCTTGATGATACTTGGGTGGCTTATGCTGGAACTGGAGCTGGAAATAGACCGCCTGCTATACTTAGCTGGCAGCAATTAGCCTCTGGCACTCCAGGTGGTCGATTCAGTCATTCATGTACTCTAGCTGGTGACACATTAGTCTTGTTTGGTGGAATCACAGATCAGGGGCAGCGCTTGAATGATACATGGATAGGTCAAATTATCTATGAAGAGCCTCGAAGGATGCGGATCTCATGGAGACTGCTGGAGGTAGGTCCGCTTGCACCACCTCCTCGTGGAGCTCATGCAGCCTGCTGCGTGGATGACAAGTTTATTGTAATTCATGGTGGGGTAGGGCTCTATGGCAGCCGGCTTGGGGATACATGGCTTCTTGATCTCTCAAATGGCCTCCAATCTGGCAGTTGGCACCAAATAGGCAAGACATGGCCTTTGCCTCCACCTCGTTCTGGTCACTCTTTAACTTGGATTGGTGGTACACGCATGGTATTATTTGGTGGTAGAGGATCAGAATTAGAGGTTCTTAATGATGTGTGGCTGTTTGATATTAGTGATCAATACCCAAAATGGAAGGAGTTAAAGTATGACTTGTCCAGTGCTCTTGGTGAACTTCCTTTTCCACGGGTTGGGCATTCAGCAGTACTTTCCTTGGGTGGCAAGGTCCTTGTGTATGGCGGGGAGGACTCACAAAGGCGACGAAAGGATGACTTTTGGATCTTGGATACACCAGCTCTACTTCAGTATGAGTCAGGTTCCAAGAAAATGACCAAAAAGATGTGGAAAAAACTAAGAATTGATGGTCAGTGCCCAAGTTACCGATCCTTCCATGGGGCGTGTGTAGATACTTCTGGTTGCTGTGTGTATATTTTTGGTGGAATGGTTGATGGCCTTGTACACCCTGCAGAAGCCTGGGGTTTGAGATTTGATGGGCATCTGTATCAAGTGGAGCTTGTGCTGCATCTTTAGAATGTGTATTTTGCTCCCTTGTAAATCTGAGACATGTCATAGGTTTGATGTTTAGCGTCTTGTGTAGTTTGTAAAAACTGTTTCATGATACCTTGATAAATATAGAGAGGTGACCATTACCAGTACCATGTCACCCGGGTTTTCAACATTGTAAGGATACTCCAAATGGTGCCTAACTGTCGTTTGCGTATGGATGCATGCGCACTCCTGTCGCTGATCTGTGAAAGGAACAGTGACCCTTGTAATTTTGCCATTAAGCTTGATCTGTTTGTATATGGGTTTGAATTTTCATTCCTTTGTCAGGTTCATATGCTCCAAAGAATGTCTGTCAATGCCATCTGGAGCAGATGGTTGTTTTGCTACCTGATGAGCCATCATATAGCCATGGGAAGAGGGATAATTGTTGTTTTCCATAATAATCCAACGCGTGAGGATTGCTCGGGACCATATCGAGCTGCTCTTGGATCTTGCATCTCAGTCACAAGTTAGCTCAATGCATGAGGACCATGTCTCTCATTCAGCCCTTGGGTCGTCACGTGCATAGAACCTGATATTTCTTTTGATCTAATGATGGTGCATGGGTCACAATGCGGATCAGAATTTCTCCCAAAGATGAATGCTGGTTGATCTTTGGTCCACCAGTACTAGATTGTTGTCTGAGGGCTCGAGGCTTGTAATGGTATATCAGTATGCAGGTTGTGTCATGTGCGCATTAATTCAGCGATAACAGGATCTTGGATTATTTCAGATTAGGGACCATTTGCAGTATGGTTGGTCGAGAGAAATATGGAGCTCCTGTTCAGATCCACTTTGTGACAGCAAGGCAAGCTTCAGATCCATGTATGCTACCTCTGAAAGGTTTACTTAGGCCTAGGCTCAGTTTGCCTCTGATTCTATATATTCTTGTAGATTATATTTTTTGAGGCAAACCTTGTAGATTATATTTGCTCAAGATGTTGTTTCAGTGCAGCATTCAACTGATTTCGTCACAAATTTTACTGCTGGATGACTCGCTATTCACTAGTGCATTGAGGGAATGCTATTCACTGGATACTTCTGAAAACTCAAACTTGTTTTTTTTTAATGGGAATAGGCTCCGAGCATTGCATCACCAAGAGTTTGAATTGAGCGTTGAGCTCCTGGGCTTTCTCTGTCGGTTCCTGGATGCATTTCCTCAAGTCGTCATAGTGACTGACTTCTTTCTTTAGAAGGTTGGAATCCGCACATATGCTCCCAGGACTTTATGGAATTAGGAGGCACAAAGGTAGGTATACCAAGAGAAAGCTATGTAAATTCCAAAAAAAAAAAAAAAAGAAAAAAAAAAGAGAAAGCTATGTGGGTAAGGAAAAAAAAATCTAAATAACAAGTTTGAGTTTCCAGAAGTATCTCCACGCGGAGTCGCTGAGCTAGAATTGCTCCAAATAGTTTGTCAGTTCAAAAACAACTTAAACTTTGGGCTGGTCAAACTAAAGCATGTTTAGTAAACGACTTTGCTTCGCAAACGACTGGCTTCACCTAATCAGAAGCCAAAGAAGGCGGAGAGGGCCTCGTTTAGGTGGTTTCACCTTTCTTCCCTTTACAACTTTATTGGTTTTATTTATTTATATAGTATAAAAAAAACAAGAAGCGAGGACCTAAATGATTCCTCAACTCTCGCTGTTGCTTTATAATAAAATACATCTGATGAATCTGACAAAAATTTGAAGATTGCGTAGCTTGTTGCTGCTGGTGTAAGATTTCACTGAACGACTTGACCTGCTCGGATGCTCACGAGTAGCAGTTGTGTCATATCATATTATCGTGTCGCTTTCTTCCCTAAGTAAAAAAATACCGTTTGCACGTCGTCTACTTTATTTATGTTGCGAGATTCGTCGAGACTTGCCTTGTAAGTTGGACGACTTGTGGTTGTGGTTGGTAGATGGTGACAGCGAGCGAGCGAGTGATGCTACAGCGGCACAAGATTGCGACAGACAGGTTAGACAGGACCAGGCCACCAGCCTAATAAGGTTCCCCGGCAACCCCCGGTTGTTTCCTAATTCCTGTCCAACGGTAATGCACTGCACTGCAGCTTGTGTTGCTAACCACTGACCTAACGCTGACAGCGTGGCGCACCGGCCGGTCGGTGTGGATGTGACGACCGTGCTTATGCCCTCTCAAAAACTCCAACAAGATGGAGAGGGATGGAGCGAATCGGGCAAATGGCCCTTCTCTTTACGCACCAAACGCGTCATTTGCAGATGCGCGGCTACCATGTTAGAAGCATCTCAACAAACCCAGGGCAAAGATTCATTTTGTTCCCCTGGTAAGCTGCGGAAACACAAGAACACGGATAGGAATCGATTACATTGACTGATTTCTCACCATCGGAAATATACCTGCCATATGCAGGTTAGCGATTTCTCTGGAGATTTTGGGTACAAAACGAAATTGCAGGCTTCCAAGGCATTGCCGGAACCCTACAACAAAAACAGGGGCATAATACGAACTGGAAACCACTGAATCTCCAAACAGGCTCCATGCATGGTAGGGTAGGGGAGTACTGACATCAAGCCATCCTTGTTACAAGCACACCATCCATGGCTCAACCAAAAAAAAGAGAAGAGAAAATTACAATATAATATACTATACGACCAAGCTCCAGGTAACCGACTCCGACCCACTGACATTGTACTTAGCCCATAATCACACCCTGCATTTGCACATTCTCTCAACCCTAACAACCCACGGAAACCAAATCAAAAGTCAAGGCATCTTCTTTCCTCTCTTCCTCCGCGCCAGAACCGACCTCTGGCTAGACTGGTATCACATCCAGGTCAGATGTGTCTTCGCATCTCAGGATCAGGCCCTCGAGGCTGGTCGGGAGGATGCACTTGGCCCATTGGCAGCCAGTGGAGATGGGTTCAGCTGGAGGAACGATCATCAGCACGTTCTCATTCCTTTGAACAACACCCATCACACTTACAGTGCTGCCCTCCTTGATATATCTGCAACCCCAATGGCAGTGTCAAATGGAATTGATAGTAATCCCAAAATAAGCTGTGCCTAGAAGAAAGCAAATGAAGGAAGAAAGAGTACCCTTCTTTAAGGCGCATAATCCGATCATCGCTCGAGAGGTTCCTTCCACGGAGCCACCTCAGGAATTCAGGCGACATGTCCTTGTTGTCTGGGTTTATGTCAATAACAACAGATTCGTCCACATATGGGGTGACGCGTGCACCAGATCCTGTCCTGACCAGTGCTCGCAGTCCAGACTGGAAATCAGAGATGTAGAAGTCCACTGCATGTCGCTGCCAATATTGCACAGGAAGTAAACAAACGTGAGAAATGATTAAGGTGAAAAGAGTTGCAAGAGTCAGGCATTCTTCCATGGCATGCTTGTATTCCAACCAAACTCACCTCCATTGACCTGAGACCCCAAGTAAACCGGCGATGTGTGGTGTTAGCAGCTTTGGAATCCCAACCCCTATACTCATACAAGCAAGTTGAAGTGTAAACACATCGCGGCACCCGTTGGAATGAGGACTCAAGGGGCAGATTTCCACAAGTAACAACCTGCAAAGTTCAGTATACTAGGTGAGGACTAGCTGTTGTTAATGATACAGAAAGATGCTTGTGCTCTAAAGCCAATGTCTTTAACTAGCAGAAAATGCAATGAATGGGAAAACTCATAATGCTACATCATTTACTAGTCCTTGTACGGTGAACGATATTTAGGTATAAAGAATAAGGTTATTTTCTTACTGATAGACATAAAACCTGCTTGAGTGAAGTAAATTCTGTGTTCTCTGCATCCAAATTATCTTTTAAAAAATAAAACCTACCTGAAGTGTAATACCTGTACAGTGCTTATAAACAACCTATACCTATATCAAAATACTTAGTGTTCAAACAGGCAGTGAAATTACATAAAAATATAGTTAGCAGGCATCTTAGAAGCATGGTGCAACAGAACCAGTCAGAAATGCAAATGCATCAAGACTACCAGACTCATCAGATTATGAAAAATTTATTTATGCAAAGCTACCTAGAAACAGTTTACTTTGAGGATAAATTATAACATAAGCATTCAAATATTAGATAACAGCAGAAGTGCAAGAAAACACTAGAGGATTAATACGAAGAATAACTGATTAACATTAGTACATCACAACAAAGAGATCAGTCACATACCCCAGTAACCTTCACATACTCTCCATCTTTTGCGGTTCTAAGGTCTGCATCAGGATAGCGACTGACAAACGCAATCACACCTTTTGTTCCCCAGCAAATATTCCAGGTCACCAGTGCAGCAATAAAACCAAATATCACCACCACGACTATAAGCAAGATCGGATTATGAATAGCAGCAAGAATGAAGCCACCAGCTACGAACCCAACCAAAAAGAGCAACGCGACCAGCCAGATTATTGTGGTCGGAATGCTGCCCTTAATCGAGTAACCGTCTCCCACATTGAGATTTGTGACAGCTGGGTTGTGTGCAAAAGAGGTGGTACGCATCTTCATTGATACACTAGAATCAAGAGGGCCTGATACTTTCCGTTGAGCACCAGATGAATTCAACTGACCAGAGGTGATAGGACCTGATGTGATTAGCCCAGTTGTAGGTAGTACAGGAGGCAGAGGGCCAGAGTGCTGACGGGCCATTGGGGTTACTCCACCAGATTGGGGGCCAGACGACCTCTTTGTTGGTTCTCCATGCTTATTGAGAGGTCCAGAATTAGATTTTGTTCTAGAAGAGCCTCCAGTACCAGGAACTGCAGACGAAATGGAACCAGAATAGTTGGAGCGACCGACAGCATTAGAAACAGGTCCAGAGCTGTTGGCAGCACCACCGAAGGAAGTATTCCTTGAAGGTTGATTGCCCAATTGACCAGACTTCCTGTGGATATCAAACATCTTTCCAAGTTCTCCAGATTTCTTTACGTCCCCACCAGTGTACGGCATAGCCGAGGAGCAAATGACTGGGGCTTTCTCTTTAGGTTGCTCAGGTCGGCCCGAGACATACAAGCCATTGCTTAGCTGGTGGGATGGAAACCGTGAACCCATGCTCTGAAATGACTGTCTAATCCTTTAGAGTGATTGTGTTCCTTTGCGTCAAGTGAGACTGTTAAACTTTTGTAAGCCTTGCATCAGCAACTGAAAGATGAAAACAAGAGAAACTTGATCATATCACTGGTACTGAAAAGAAAAGGTTATGCGTGACAGATTTGGCAGATGACATCCAGATGGAACAGCTTTAAAGCAAACAGCACAGGAAAAAGGTTGAGAACAAAAGTATCACCCTGACAAAGATTTGCAAGGATCAAAGCGATCATAGAGGAAGCTTTTGATAGCGTTCTACCATGTAATGCAAGGAGCAAACCAGCTGATTGCACAGCAGAGATGCTTCAATAAGTATAAATTAACTAATAGATGGGCGTTAGCAGTTACATAGTAACGTAAAGCGTTAGCATTAGCATTAGCATTTATACATAGTAGTGTAAAACGTGGCTGGCACGAATACTTCCAAAACATGTTGCCAGGGTATTAGCATTAGCGTTTACAAATTAACGTAAAACTGGCTGGCACGAATACTTCCAAAGCATGTTGCCAGGGCATTAGCATTAGCGTTTACATATTAACGTAAAACTGGCTGGCACGAATACTTCCAAAACATGTTCCCACTGATTCGGAATAAAAAACTATATAAAGTAGCTAGACTAACTTGATACCACGTTTACAACAAAGAGCAAATACTTGGCATTAGCAGAGCAGCGACAAGCTGAATTATCTTAAATAAGCTTTGCTGCCTTTGCCTAAATACTGTGTGGCTAAGTTGGAGATGCTCTAACTAGGCTAACAATAGGAAAAGTGGTGTGTGCATATGTGTTAGCCAACCACAACTGTCCGGGTTACACACCTGAACTGCAATGCAAAACTTATTCCATGGTACAAAATACAGCCCGAACAGAAATATAGACACAAGTAGGCACAGCAAACACTCCTCGAGGTAAACCTGTGGCTTTGGCAGCACCATTTCAGGTTTCAGCAACGAAATGGTGTAACACGCATCATCATTATAAAATAAGACCCATTTCTGACCCAAAATGGCCAAAAGAAGCTAAAGAGTAGAGACAAAGGCCTCAAAACAGGCAGGATTTGTGGAGTGGAGGTGACGCCACAGCGATCCTGACCGCCGCGCAGTCAAAGAACTAAACACCCCAAGAAAAACCCGACAGCGACGGTCACACACATCAGCGGCACAAAGTGCATCCCACGTAAGAGCAAAAAGAAAGAAAAAAAAACCGTGCCTACCAAATGATGATTTCGACCAGTACGGGCAGCGGGATTAAACAACCACCACGCCACCGACACCACCAGATCACAGAGTATAGCTTAAAGCCCGGGCAAAGAACTTGACAGGTACTTGCCAACATAATTTCGACATGAAGCAATAGCGCCAGCACATGCACACCCTCCAGCAATCAGGGCCCCACCACCTCTCTCTCGAACAAAAAAAAATTGCACAGCTCGCACAAAGCCCGATTTTTTCTTACTATGCTTTCGCACCAACCTGGAGCTAAAAACTAAAAACTAAAAAAATCTATGAACAAAGTAAATAAAAGTAGCGCAAATTCCTACGCCCCGAAGTGAACCGAGACGAGCAATCTCCCCAGCCCATCCACGAGACGAATCGCGCCCCCACAAGGACAAAGCAATGGCGCCATTCCCAGATCCAAGAACCAGCGCCAGATCCAGCCGCATAACGAGGAAGGAAAATCGAAGTGAGTAGGAAAATACTAGACGCATATGCTACACTTACAACTAGATCAGATCCGAATGCAGGTGGCTTTAGTTAGGGGGATGATGAGACGGGGTCGGCGTGCCGCGTACCTGGCGGGTGCTCGTCGCCGGCGACGGGGGCTGAGAAGAGGTGGCGAAGGGCACGGAGAAGAGCTGGGCACCTGCGGCGGCGGCGGTCGCCCCAGTCGTCCTCACTCCTCGCGAGAGAGGAGAGCGCACGCGGGGGGAACGGGGGCGAGAGAAGAGAAAGTGAGCGACCGCGTAGGCAATTAGGGAGAGATGGAAATGGGGACTCGAGGGGCGTGGTAGCGAGTGGTTAACTACACGTACCAAGCTAAGGATATTTTTTAACCTAAAAAAATGTTTTGTTTTTGAAATAAAAAAACACAAAAGCACGTGGTGTGGTATAATTTCACTGAGGAGGTATTTTGGACAGTTTGGAATACTTATTATATTATGTTAAATGTATAATTGTGTTATGATAGTGTGATTTGAGCAGACAGGGTAACGGAAAACGTATCTATACATGGCGTTATTGTGGGAAGTCGAGCTGTGCTAGTCATGGTAGTGTGACTGGGTCACGCTAAAACGGGTAACGCATTAGAGTCACGCCTTTTACTCTTGTGTACCTATGTCTTATATGCGACGCGACCATAGCTTGTACTTTTTTTTTGTCATCCTTATATTTTACTTAGGTCTCTCATATCCCTCCTCCTCGGCCTACTCCTTCTAGATCCGGTATTCTTTTAGCAAATCAACCAAAGATTACAAAAATAGCTCAGAAAAGATTATAGGATGACATATTGTCTTAGTTCATAATATTCACGTATAGGCATTTGTTACCTTTATCACATCTAGTTTTTGTTAAGAACAAAACAGAATACAAATGGCATTTATATGTCAAAATCAATTTTATATGAAAATATTTTTCATGATACATTGCCGTGTTTACTAAAAACGATACTCGGTTCGTCATTCGTGGGTCATAAAAGGTTAGCTTAGTGGCTTGATGGAATGATTTACGGAATACTCAATTTCATTTCTAATAAAGTATAGCTTTTACTCGGATAGAGCGGGAGTTGATTTGTAAATATCCATTTCTAAATCAATGGCCCTCCATCGATCAATGACAAAATAGCTCTATTCAAAGGGAGCTATTTTGGACACTTTGAAATACTTATTATATCATGTCAAATTTATAACCGCGTTACAATAGTGTGATTTGAGAAAGAGGGTAACGGAAAACGTATCTATATAGATGGCGTTATTGTGGGAAGTTGAGCTATCTTTGGTCGTGGTAGCGTGGCCCGGGTCACGCTAAAACGGGTAACGCATCGAGTCACGCCTTTTACTCGTGTACCTATGTCTTATATGAGACGTGACCATAGCTTGTACATAGCTTATACTTTTTTTTTTTTTCCCGTCGTCCTTATATTTTACTATTTTTACATCAAACCTATCTTGAGATCAAGTTTCCACATCCCTCTCCTCCTCCTACCCCTCTAGATCCAGGGGTTTTTTTTTTTCTAGCAAATCAACGGAAGATTATGTAGAAAATGGCTCAAAAGGTTATAGAATGACAATTTATCTTGTGTTTGTAATATTCATGTATAGGCATTTCTTATTGGGATAGTCTTTATCACGTCTAGTTTTAAGAACAAAACAAAATACAAATGGCATATAATGTCAGGATGAGTTTATATGAAAATATTTTCCATGAAACATTGCAGTGTTCACTAAAAACGAGGATAAACTGATATTTGTTCCTTGTGTGTCGGTGGTTTCTTTTTTATTCTAATTAACAACAATGGACATTATGTCTCAGTATATGTCATGATTAACACAAACGAGGTGATAGAAGCAAATAGTATAATCATCTCTGATAATCAATTTACATGCCCTTCGATAATCGATTTTGAACGCCTCACCAAACTGTTATTGTACTAGTGCTACCATTAATCAAGTAAAATACGCAAATAGTATATAAACATGGCAATGGGTGCACTTAGGTACATCATCTCTCTAAATATACATATGAGTTCAATAACTTGGCTTGTGGGTGCACAATTGCTCATGCACCACTACAAGGAATGGTGCTTTACATGACGATCACTTTCGTCATAGGCAGTCAAAAATACATCACGGGTAACTTGCCGTGACGATCGAAAAATACGTCATGTATCTCACATCATACATTTTTGGACCAACTAGAGCCGTCACCGATTGCCATTTCATTTCGTCATGGAATACATGATCGGGAACAATAGCCAAAGCCTATAGTGATGAACTTAAACGTCATGGATTTGTTCCACATCATTGTTTGCCATGTCACTTGGTGATGATGTGGCAGCTGCCTTGCCATGTCATCGCTAGGCCTATGCCCATTATCATTCTAGAGAGGAGGCCCATTAGTTCTTACCCACTAATTAAGCCCATATTTTACGTAGTTTTTTCTTTCTAATTAGGCCCATACTACTAGGCTAGACCATGTGCAACAAAGAATTGGCCTAATATTCAAATTTATTTTTTGGTAAAAAAATTCAAATTCAAATTTAAAATTTTGCCAACAATATTCAAATTCAAATTTAAATTGAAACCACATCCAAATCGTCATAGGTAGTCACTGGTCAGATCACTTAACGTCACAAATACATTAAATATAGCATCACGAGATCACCATTAAAGGTCACAAATCAGTTACATTTGAGGATCACCACACCAAATTACATAAGTTCAAATAAAATCATTGAAAGTCAAGTAGCTGCAGCACTACTTGCCAAAGGTTATCGGCCGACATTACATAAGTTCACAAACCAATACACAAAAGTTGAGACACCATAGGCCGACATTGCATAAGTTCAAACATTCCCAGAAACATTCAAAATCCAAAAGCACCACTTGCCAAAATGCATCGACCCTCAAACAACAACCCACCGGCCGGGTCTTTGCGTGACTAGGAAGCCAAGCACAACTTTACCTTGGATTTTGGAATCATGGACATCGGACCCTAATCAGTGCATCTGTCTCAGCTTGCTTTTTCTTATACTCCTCATCTGCGTAGCCCTTGCTATTTCACCTTCGGAACTTCTTCATCATGTCTTCCATCTGCACCATTCTTTGGGCCTTGAAGCTCCCTAAGTTTACTTGTTGTCTCCTTCTCCGCCTCCGGTTCAGCTTCTAATTCACGCGACTTTCGGCATTCTCCTCACCGGCAGATGAGCTTTTTATCCCCACATTTACCAGAAAGCTATTCTTCTTAGTCTTCCTAAGAGACAACATCAGTCACATCCTTTGGTTCCTCACCATCACCTACAGGAGCATTTATCTTACTCTCCATTTCAACCTAGCAGTGGATGAGATACATAGATAAATGAACATGACATTCATGGAGCTCATGTATCATTTGATTATGCACTAATTTTACTTTACTTACAAGAACAGATTGAACCGTAGGAGTGAACCCTTTCTTTTTGCTGTAGTGAGTCTCTTTAAAAATATCCAGCAGATTTGGTGGTTCGTTTTGATACTTGTTTGCTGAAAATGAATTGAAAACAAGGACAATTTAAAAAAACTGATGTTGAATCTTTTTGTTTGTAACATAGACAACCAGCAATAAATTAAACTAATTGACATGTGATGTAACTGCTGCAAAAGTTTTGTGCAGTTTGTTTAGAAGCAATCAAAGGCTGCGCATAAGCCATGAAAACCAATTTGTAACACGAGACCAATCAAGCGGTATGACTAAGCCAAGTGCTTGTTATTTGTACTCACCAATTTTATAAGATGCATTTCATAGCTGCAAGAACCAGTTGTCTGGTGATACTGCACTTGGCTTCGTTATCTTTGTTTTTCTCACAAGTCACTACACCAACAAAGTAGTAATGTTAGGCACATATCGGATCAACATAAGATTATGATATCAACATCAGAATTTGGTCAGTGGCATGAACTTACCATTTTGCTCTCGGTTTTCCAGTAATTGACAAGTTTCTCCCATTGGGCATTAGTCATAAATGACACAGGAGATGTCTTGGGCACTGATGTAGTGGACAAGCATCAAAATACTTCTTCTTTAGCTTATGGCACTAATGACGAACAACTTTCTTCAGCATAGCCAAACATGCTCTTTTCACATGTTTTGATTTTCTATCCACTTCAAACTTGGACTGCAGTTAACAACATTATTAGTACTTAATATTGAATAGACAATGTAATAGTGGAAAATAGACAATGTAAAGAGGCAAGTTTGAACACTTACACAAACAAGATCTATGTATGCTTTGACCATAGGCTTCGAACTTTCCTTCGTGTATTCCTTCCGGTGTGGAAATATGGGCACACTTCCCGACTGCAATGTTGCATTCGGTTGCAAACTTAGCAGTCTTCCCGATTCAATAACCAAAGGAAGTCTGCCTTTTTTGAAATATTAGAAGTTTTATTTCGAAAATCCAATTAGTTCAAATATATCTATATCTATATCTATATCTATATCTATATCTATATCTATATTCTTATAATAACAATAAACACCACTAACTTTCAATCTTTGCATACCCTAAACCCTAAACCCTAAACCCTTTATCCTATATCTATATTCTTACAATAATAGTAAACACCACTAACTTTCAATCTTTGCATGCAAGCTATAAACTTTGCATGATGTAAGCTTTTCCTCTTTTCCCAAATAAATCAATTCCTAGAATCCATGCCAGTCAGACCTTTTTAAGTTTGACTAACTTCTATCGAAAAGTGTAACAACATATATAACATAAAATGGACACCTTGTGAAAATATATTCTATGATAAATCTAATGGTACTTATTCAACACTATGTTTTTTTTCTAGAAATTTAGTCAAAGTTTAAAAGGTTTGAAAGACAATTCTAGCAATTACTTATTTAGGGATGGAGGGAGTAAAATTGGGTACTACACTTGTACTCTACTAAGGGTGACTTTTGACCGAGCTTCTTGCGGATCCAACTCCTCCTACACATCATACTATAACAACATGGGAATTGCTCCAATACTCCTTTTTCTAAAATTAGCACGCATCTCAAAGCAACCAATCTAATTAATTATATTTTCCTTATTATTTTCCCTACTAGGACCCGCATGGGCCTGCCCGTTCAGCCTCAACCCGTGTCCATCAACCACCCTAATCCAAAACCGAGAACACATCTTCCAGATCCCCTTTCTTCGGCATTTTGATTCCTCGTCTACGAAGTGAGCTGTTGCGGCACGCCGGCATCGCCGCACGTCATCGTTAGAAGACCAACTCAGGTGCTGGTGCACCAAGTCGGATTGCTGTTCTTCCCGGAGGAGTCGTTGAGTTGGAATACGTACGGGTCCTGGCTAGCCAGCCGCTAGGGGACCGCCGCCGCCTCATTGCAGTCCCTGGACCTAGCTATAGTTGCTAGCGTACGTCTACAAAGCTCATGTGGTGCCTGCCCGCTCTTGTGGCGTCAAGGAGCGGATTATGCATTTCCTTGAGTCCATGGTGTTGCATCAGCAGCATGTCGTTGGTCTGTGCGAACGAATGGGTGCAGCTCAATTCGTGAGCATGTAGTCGGGCTGGGTTGGATGAATGGTCAGGGCTGTAGACGGGCTGGGTTGAGAATGAACCGGCCGGACCCATCGGAGCCTAAGAGAAAAAACTAATTAAGAAAATATAAGTTATATGGGCTGCTTTGAGATTAGTGCTATTTTTTTAGAGAGAGGGGTATTGGAGCAGTTCCTAACAACCATTGTTCATAGGAGTCATTCTCCGCTATCTTGCCAAAATGAACGCGGATCTAGGAGAAGCCACAATTTGTGCCACCTCCGGCTTCGCCTCCTCCATGACTGGAAGTGAAGCCCAAAGGAGCCTAGCCAAAACCTGGAAATTGGATCTAATAAATTGTAATCTTTTCTTTAATTGGATCTAATATTCTGTAATCCTCCTATAATTGGATCTAATATTCTGTAATCTTTTCTTTTTATTACTCCCTCCCTAATAAATTGTAGGTTGCTTTGGTTTTCTAGATAGCATAGCAAAAACTATATATCTAGAAAAAGTTAAAACGACATATTATTTGGAACCAAGGGTGGTAGATTCTTATATTAACTTGCCAAATTTAACAGCATATCTCATACATGCTGAACAACTTTATTCCTTAAAATGTCCCGTTGCAATGAATAGGGTATTCCTCTAGTTAATTCGATTTTACTAAATGTCATATATTTAATGATAGGACTATCAATCATGTTGCAAAAGATGGCATATGTACTATTTGAAAGTGAAATTGTCTTGGAAAACTTTAAAAGTAATAGTTCATATAGTTTGTTTGGACTTCAGTTTAAAAAAACAAAGCTCTAGTCACGTCATATCAAAGCTGTAATGCCATCCAATGAAAAAGAAAAAAATCGGAGGTAAGTTGTTGCATCAGTAAACTCCATGTGTTCTCGATATGACTACCAATGGCTAGCTAATTAAATGTTTGGTTTGGAAACATAATTAATACTAGTCTATTTCAAATTGTAGTTCGTTTGACTTTTTTGATATCAACTTTGACCACTCGTCTTATTAAAAAATTTGTGTCAAATATCATTTCTTTTGTTATGGCTTGTTTTACTAACAAAATATCTTCAAGAATGACTTAAATTTAATTATATTTGTACAAGTTTTTTGAATAAGATGAGCCACAAAAGTTAAGATAAAAAAGTCAAACAAACTATAGTTTGGAAACAGGGGTACTCACGTATATCGATTGCCTTGATGAAAAACATATTACTTCCATAATCTCAAAACCCTGTTGAGTTTATGAATATATTTGAATGGAAAATAGTGGCCAAAGATATGCATATTAGAGATTTGTCAGTTCAAAACACCCATACTTTTACTAGAGGGAGTATTCTTCAGGCGCCAACTGGATCAAAAACACATGTACTTCTACAAATTTATCTTTTACTAGAGGAGTACAACCTTTTAATTTTAAGTGAAAATGTAAATATTATTCAAGATAACAAATAAAAATTTAGTTTGCTCACAATTTTCTCTATTGCAAACCGTTGCAAGGCATACTAGACATTTATTGTTATTATTAGTTTAATGACAGCCAACTGATGCACATAACTATTATAATAATTGCATGACGTGCGCTGAAGTAATTTTTTTAAAGAAAAGATTGATGTAGGGTAGCAGTTAATATCACTGGAAGATTGTGGGGACGATGCCTTGTTATTTCAAATCATAAGTTGGACAACACAACTACTATGACCCATATCTACTTTTCTAACAACAAAGGTAAACAAAAATAGATCGCATGTAACTCCAACGTGAGTGCACATTGTGTTCGATGCTACGGCCGGCTGATAATGAAAAGGAAGACGGTCACAAAGAAAAGCAAGATCACACTCTTAGTCAGACACTTACACTTTTCCTGGTGCCATTCACTTGGCTATGCTATTTATAATGCACATTAGTAAACTGAAGAACAAATAGGAGGTAGTTCCATGCTGCCATTAGGTCAAGGTTCATGTGCTCACATGTCTTTAGGAGTGGGGCCACCTACAACACCTCCCTCATGACTTCGGTTGGAGCCACCTAATTTGGCATCATCTAATGCCTGCCCCAACAAACTACCCTCACAAAGGGCACAAGATATGCATGCATTCACAAGAACAGGGGAGAAGAATGGACAATCTTGAGTGTTAAGAAAGAACAAGATCTTTGGACTTGGCTTTGCCTTCTTGATTTAGAAGATCAAAGATTACAAGCCATGGCCTGAAATCATGAGTTGTTGTGGGCTTGGTGAAAGGCCACAAGTGAACAAAAGACATGGTGGTGATGATGATGATCACGCTACCAGGATCCAGATTTTCTTGACGGATTAATGAGCTCCTTTAGTTTCTTTAAGTACACGGCACATGGTGAATTTAGTGGGTCTTAGTGCACTTAGGATGGACTAAGTGCGCTTTATGTGTCTCAAGCATTGTCCTTTGTCATCTCCTTTCTGGATGTTGTGCTGCAAGCAGGGAGCAGCATATGACATGTGTATGGTATACTAAAACACCATAGATTCTGGTTATGGAAACCTAGGGGTTGCTATGTTTCTCTGCCTAGGCCAAGCTCGATGACAGCCTAAACAGAAGACACTCGTCAAGCTAGGCTAGGAACCCTAAGTACTAGAATAGACTACATCTTAGATGGTGGTGGTGGTTTTTTTAATCTTACTAATCTAAACAATACACTTAGAGTTGTAGGACGGTAGGCCTCTCACAATAGCACTGTTCCAAGCACAGTTGCAAATCCCTCTCACATATCACTGTTGCATACTGTACCAAGCACAGTACCACACACGCAGCCGTCCGATCCATAGACTCAGCATCGTTTCCGTCCACGTATTCCACCTTCCAGATCCCTACCGCATCCTTGCAAACGAAAAAAAAGAAACATCCCCAGCATCTTCGCATCAGTCGGCGCCGCCGCCATGCAATCCTCGCCACGCATCTGAAATTGTGCCCCTAGAAAATCCATTGTTTTACTAAACTACAAACTGAAGCTGAATACTCTTACAGGCATTCCGCGATTAGCTGCATCGACGCCGCTCCCATCAGCAGTAATACAAATTGGTGATTCGAGCTGCAGCCTATGTGTACATGTTCCTTTCAGAGCACAGTTTTCGTGGTTCGAGCTGCATCCTATATGTACATATTCACTTTGTTTCACTGCCTCATGTTTCCGCAGTATACTTTCGGTACCAAACAAAATTTTACATATTTAGTAGCAAAAACTTTTATTACTGTAACAACTCCCTACACCCTGCGCGGGGTCTCCTGCTAGTATTATTACTATTATGATCATACGTTGAAACAGGGTGAAAATAACACATATATTCATGATGAATATTTCCAAAATTTCACTACTCTTACACAACCCATGTCATTGCATATTTCCGAAATTCCACTCTTACACCTTTCTACCAATAGCATTGTCTACAAATATTTCACTCTTCTTACACTTTCCTACCAATAGCACCGTCTAGAGAATATAATTCGACTAGCATAGCACCCTTTGGTTCGCAAGAATCATTTCCATGAAAAAATAGGAAACTTTTCCTTTGCATTTGATTCCCAAGAAAAATCATTTATTAAAACCTCATTGTTTCTTGTTTTGGAAAAAAAATGCAACTCATCCGAACAGCTATTCTGACTTGTTTTCATTCCTCTATTTTGCATTCCAAACCTATTCATGTATTTGGGCTAAATGAGTAAGAATTTAAGATTGTTTTTACAAATCAAACATCATACATGTGCAAAGAACAGTAACAATTAAGTAAGAATTTAGTTTTACATGGATCAGGAGTGGGCACTGGGTAGAGATGCTTACATCAATTTTACATTGTTCCTAGTTGGCACAAGGAGCCATCCAGAATCTTTATTCAAGTACAGCTTCTGGACTGATGGCCTGATGCTGAGCTCAGTATTGCATGTAGCGTAGCACACATTCAGCAGACAGCTCCATGCAATGCTTATTTATTACAAAACAAATCCTTCGTGCCAGGATTTGTTGATACATAACGACCTGAGCTTCAGACCAAATTTACAGATTCATCTTGCAGGATGGATGAGGCAACATCAACTGTAGCAGGTGTCATGGGTTTACCAGCAATAGGCTCCTCGCCATCCATATGTACATTGATACATTGATCATGGCAGAGTCCTCAAACTCTGCAGTGTGTTTTCTTGTAGGAGCCTGGCCAATGCGGGCAGCATGATATCAAATACGATTCTTCTTGTGCAGATAACAAATGTTAAGTACATAAAACTAACTAAAAATCAGTCAACATCTGGTTTATATAAATTTTCTTTATCTTATGGCCAGTTAATTTGCATGACATTTTATGATGAATAATTGTGCCTTCAAGACTATAGGAATCAAGTGAAAGAACTGGAAGAGAATTTTACAAAACCCATCTCAGGCATCAATAATAACAAGATTCTGCTGGTGCTAGACCTCAACCTCACCAGTGAGTATAACTACACCATTCCAATCTATGGCCTTGTCCACCAGAATCTCACTGTTTGCATAGTTTCGATTTTCCTAGTGTGACAAGATGTTTGTCCCCATATATCCAAGCATGTAGGAGCAGCCATTCTTGCTCCAGCCATGTTGCATGAAGAGATGTGGCAGAATCATTCATAAAAAAGGGAACATTTCCATATCTAACCTGTAAATTTCATTTACTTGAATTTTAGCCTGCAAGACATAAACTATGTTACTTCATCTGAGGCCTATTCCTGTAGGCCAAAGTTTAATTATCAGGTCAAGAAATGTCACAGAAACCTGTGGCGCAGGCAGCAATTACCACCATACATGGCAGCAGTTAGTGCACTGCAGGTATGATCAGTAAGGCTGTGGCATGAAGGGATAGGGGTACTGCATGAATTAAGGAGTCCTTTATCAACAAAATATACATTAACAGAACCTCACTATCTGTAAGCACCAACAAATTGTTACCAATTTCAGAACTGAAAATCCACCAAAATTTGGTGGCCTCCAGCTCATTTTTGTTCTGATGGGCATTTTGCAGAGGCACAAACAAGATTACTAGTCTAAAAAAGAATCAATCTATTAGTCAAAAACAAGTATTTCAGCAAATGAAATAAAATTTCTTTTTCTGTGATCGAAATATAATTCTGATTTGATTATTGCAATTTCCTTGTGTATTAATAAGCAACCCTACATCTGTCTAATATTTAAAACACAATCCATGAAGAAGCACATGGAAAGAGAAATGTGCTTTGGCAAAATTACTTTTTGGCATATCTGACATGACAGTTCACAGAATCAACAGACACGTCAATGTCATAATATCACAATGGGGAAGTTTATGATACCGAAGGGAATAAGGAAATCTCACGGGGAATGGATATAAGCTGAATACAAAAAGGCTGGCCAATTTTGAGCTTTGGATTAAGACTGCACCTTCTCTAAACTGCACTAGTTAAATACATGGAAACCCCCAAATAGGTCATTTTTCCTTACAAGCATTAAATGGCAGCACAACCATAGGCAACAACTGCAAATGGGAATAATCAGGTGCAGATTATAATAGAATCACCTATAAACCTCGCCACTAAAAACAGTATTACTTAAAGCAAGCAGCAAAAAACAAACATGAAGAAATTTTAATAGAGGTAGTAAACACATTAAGACAGTATGTTGGTTACTATGAAGTTCCTAATGAAAGTAAAAATCATCTTACCCCTTGCAATGCAGCACAAACGAATCAGCTTTCTTCATCATCAGTTTGAGTTGCACCTTTCCTCGATTTCCTTCTTGAATGTGGAGCTTTCCCTTGAACATGATATACCATGCAGATAAGCAAATAATATAATATGATGTTGAAGTTAAGCAAATGAAATTACTACTCATCACTGATGATTTTGCATGTGTGCACACAAGAATGAAGCAAAAGATTGTTCATCCTCTCGATATATCATTACATTCATGAAACATTACAACTAAAACATCATACCAGTATCTACCTTGAGAGATAAAACTGAAACATATAGAAGACAACTGCAACACATATGACACAACCATGGTAACAGTTTGCTCTAACTTCTAAGACATCAAAAATAACTACGATAGATTAGCTTATAAAGCGCATGTATGCATCCTCTTATAAATTCTTTTTTTTTTGTTTTTTTTTAAGTCAGAATAGGTTTATATTCCATCTATATCTCTTATAAAGATAAACCCCACTAGCTATTTCTCTTGCCATGCAAAGTGTCCACTAACACATCCAACTAACACCTCCCATTATGTTTCATTCAAGCTATTGACATTTGCAAACCACATCATTTACTAACATATATTTAGTTGTCCACATTAAAATGCTAAAAATCATCCACCAACATGTATTATTATGACATTTATTAAATCATATTAGTAAATATAAGTAGTATAATTTCATCGGCGATTCCCGTAGCAATGCGCAGGGTTTCCACCTAGTTTACTTGATCATGATGGAGAGGTATAAACATCATCAATTGCAACATGTTTAAAGAGTGCTGTCCCAAGAATTATTTACTCCAAACTAAGCTCTAAAGGTAGTAGCAACAAAATTAAGTTGGTCTTAAAGGCATGCCTATATATTGAATCACACTGTCAGGCGATTAGATTAACAGAATAGTGCTACTTGGCTTGGTTTTGCAAGATAGAAGAAATATTCTAGGACATTCAAGAATCAACCACTTGCCAACCAAAGCATCATGGATACTTGGCATCCTAAAATTTGGAAGTCTAGGGCAACCCTTGTGCAGCAGATAGCCATGTCATGAGTGAAAGCCACCAGATAAACATTTACAGTGCGTTTAATACTTGGACAATAGTCACCCAGCAGAAATGCCAATACAACTAGCTTTTGGGAGCAGAGCTCCATCGCTTAAATGGACCAAGGCTAAATGATATTACCCCGAAACTTTTCAATGCATCCATATACAAGAATCAGAGCACAACTTTTACCATAGTGATGAGCACGTGACAGGATGACCTGAATTTAATCCTCTTTGAAGGATTGGTTGTCTTATCATCAAACAATTTACAAATCTACATCCAGGAGAGCAGTAAAAGATCTTTCTTCTTCCTCGAAACAACTGGCTTATGAGCTAAAAGCTAACATTACATTTGTAATACAAGAAACAAACATAGAGAATTGCATAGTAATGCAAATTCCAGCTGTGCTTGCTTTCCCTAATCCACTCAAGAGATTGCTAACATCCTCCAATCCTTTTAATGAAGCATGCTGGATACTCATTATCTTTGAGTTTTTTTTTTGACATGGTCATTATCTTTGAGTTGATTGGGTCATATATTTTGGAAGTCCATAGAAAGCAAAGAAGAACAAGATAAAGAGGCACTAAGCAGGGTTAGCAGCTGCTGCGTCCCAGTGTCCCCCACCCCCCAACCAAAGATGGTAGCTTTGTTAATGGTCAGGTCCTGCTGGTGCGCCCTTTCTTGAGCACAGGTGTGGCTAGCCGCAGGTGCTGGAGCCGAAACTGAAGACCACAGACCTGGCCATTGGACGACAAGGCCGAAGATGATGGCTATGTTCACCATGGGCACACATCGACAACACTAAAAAAAAGGGCAGACCCGACCCAGTGCTGGAGGCTCCCACGCGAGTGGGCTGCGGGGGAAGGGCCCCGGCAAAATCTGCGGAGAGGCTGCTTCGAATCCACGACCTGGTGACTCAGTGAGACAGCTCTCACCACTGCACCAGGCCTGCCCTTCTAACACATCGACAATACTGTCATGTAAAAATTCTCATCCCCCAGAAGCACACGCCGAGATTGCCATGGCTACCTGGGAAGTTGGAACCACTACAGCAGGCAATGAATACAACAAAGGAGATCAGTTTGAAAGCGCTGCACTTCCGTTCTCATTTCCCAGATGTAACCCACCTCTCCCACTTGAATTGAATCGGCAGGATACCCATTTACCTATACCCCAGAGTCCCCGTGTTCTCCATTCCTCCACAACATTTCCCATTCCCACCCCACATATCCCATTATACAAACACCACCTAAAGACAATTTGGCGAGTCACAGCTAAACACCACCTAAAGCTAATTTGGTGAGTAACAGCTAACACGCAACAGCCATATATACAGAGCAAGGCCAACACACAACAATAATCCCCCTACACATCTGATAAAACAAGGTGCATATATATAAAATATAATTGAAGTGAAAAGTTTCGTCTTTCTGACACAAAGATCCACAGCTATTTTTGCTTACAAAACATGGCACCAATAGGTCAGACGCCAGAGCATGTGAAATTCTAAGCACCAGATCACGAACCGGACTCACCTTCGACGAAGAAAGCGGCCGAGGGCCAGCCGCGTGTGGTGGAGAAGCAAAGCGCCTGCTCCTCGGGCACGGGCAGGTGGTCGAGCTCCACGACATCGACCGCGCCGCCAACGGGCCCGGCAACCCCCTCGGTACCCCCAGCAGCCCCGATACCGCCCACGAGCTCGGCGACCCCGTCGGAGCCCCCGGCGGCCGCGATCCGGCCCACGAGCTCGGCGACGCCGTGCGGGCGGCGCAGCGGGGGCACCCAGAAGGACCCGCCCGGCACGAAGGGCAGCCAGTCGGGCGCGGCGCGGCGCACCATCACGCCGTGGATCGCCTCCTCCAGGCGCCGGATCCCGACCGACGGGGGCGAGGCGGAGGAGGCGCCGTGCGCCGAGGAGCTGCCGGCGTCGTCGTCGGTGAGGTCGATCTCGATGATCTCGACCTTGGTGGCGAGCCCGCGGAGCGAGGCGGTGGTGGTGGAGGGGGAGGCGGAGGGGCGGGCTAGGGTCAGGGTTTGCGTGAGGAGGCGGGCCATCGGCAACGGCGGCGGCAGCGGCGGCGGCGGGCGGGTGGGGTGGTGGAGATGCGGTGACCGGGCGAGATCGAGACGGAGGCGGAGGAGATGGGAACAGAAGAGATGCCGCTACTGCGGTAGTTGGTTCACGTGTAGGCAGTCGCCACGGACGATGTGGGGCCAAGATGTCAACGAGATGGTTTTCTCACGTGGCCCTACATGTCATTGGGCAGTATATATATAAAGATGGAAACATATGTAAGTGCGAAACCGACCTCTTCGTATAAACTTGCAAACTTCTAATCTTCACATGATGTTGATTCAAGTGGCGCAGGAGGATTAGTTAATTTTACGCTTAACCGTCCGCTCCTAATTACACTTTTAAAAATTTTCTCTCTCACCTCTTCACCGTGCCTTCTTGCATCAACATCATGTGACCTAGATTAGTAGTTTGTATAGTTTACACGAAAAAGTTGGTTTACTGACACGTTGTCATTAAAGATTGATACAGTTGCCACACGAGGCTTTATTAGGTGTATGAATTTTAATTTCTTTTACAACGATTATAGTTCATTGCAATTTAAGGCATAATTTGTAATTTTTGTTTGCGATAATAAGAAACCTGTTATGTTAGACAAAACTACAAACCCAACAAGAGTTGATCCGTGTTGGCACAAATATAAAAAACAATTAAATGTTATTTCTACTGTCTAAAAGGACAAAAGTTTGTTATGTATGAAAAGGGTAACAATGTGCTTATACTAGTTGGTTGTACAAGAGTGTCGCTTCATACTATAAACATGTTGATCTCTACTGTTGATCTTTACATCTACTGTGTACATCTACTATTTATTTATTCACATGCAAGACTTAAATCTATGGTTGTGCAATCCTAGTTGTTCATCCCTGGTTGGTATACCTTAGACACTAGAAAAGGTAACTCAAAATAGCCTTCTAATACTTTTTATAAAAAAACTAGATTGGTCGTTAAGAAAAAAAATACAAACTAACCCGTGGTGTGTTTAAAATACCCATATATGTCAATATAAAATTATACCATTTAGTTTGTATGAAAGTTATCAACCACAATTTCTATAAAAAAGATAAATAAAAACATATCTCATATCTATATGCAGATAGCAATAAAATATGTTAGAATTATATGTATAAGTATATCATATTATAGATATTTCTGCCCTTCAACGCTCGCTATGTTCTATTATGTACAAGTCAATGTACACACACTAAGATAGATATCTATTTTAATAGCTTCTCAAACATGGAAAATAGCACTTTAACAAAACCATACCAAGTAAATATATATACATTAAGATAAATATTTATTTTAATGCTTATAAGCATGAAAAATGTTTAATTAACAAACTAACAACAATTCCCTTTTAATTATATTAATACTACCTAATAATGAATTTCATAATTTGTTTTAAATAGCTTTATAAATTTTAACAAAGACATAATTTTGTGCTATGGCGCAATATGAGTTTTAACTTAATTAACATGTGGAAAATATTATTACTAAGATCAAAACTCTTTTTAATAAAAATAAATCCTAATTAAAAACACTAGAGTTTCTACTTAGCATATGGAAAAACTTATAATTCTTGAAGCTAAAAAAGATAAAATAAGAGTTTATGCATCCAATAATTAGGTTTAAACTAAATGCGTGTCGTGCTAAAAAAAAGATAAATACTAAAAATGTTAACTAGAGGTCCTTAATGGAGCCTCCACTTTATCTGTATTTATATACTTTAACTAAATGTTTGACATAGCTATATTAGTATAACCATAATTGTAAATATAATTCCTTCATAGGAAAATTTAATCATCTTAAGAATCGTGAAAGACCACTTATGGATATATTTTTTATGCCCTTTAACATTACTTTAGAGTAATTCGATCATTATAAGGCTTAATAAAATTTAAAATTCTCATGAGGTTAGCACTACTAACCCCATCTGTGATCTTATTTCAAGCTGCATCACTTGTCTTAGGTGACATGATGCAAGTTTCAAATGATTGCATATGCTACTGTCGTATTTAGGAATATATTGTACAACCTAAAATCCTTATATTCAAACAATCCAAAATGAGAGTTAGTAAAAGATACAATAAGCACAAGATTTTCAACTTGACAAAAAATATATAGAAGCCAATACAAAAAAACTAATCAAATTAAATTCACATTCATGGAGTAACCATAGTTAATCGCAAGGTTTCTAACTAACTACATATTAAAATTATATACAAGATGCCATTCAAAGTAAAAATATGAATACACATGAGAAATATACAAGTATGTCACTTACAAAAAAAGGTACCTAATAATTTATGATAATTAGATATAGACTACAAACTTTCTTATGTATATTTTATAGAAATAAACAAAAAATCTACAATTTAATACAAGTAAGTTTTTATATTAATTAAATATATTAATATTGACAGTACATCTTTTATAATTCTGGCCTGTGCGAGAACACGGGTTGATGGACTAGTATGTCTAATTAAAATCCGACGGTTGAAAATTTGTGTGTTAGAAGCTGTCGAAATACTCGATTCATCTGTATGCCCGCCCTCTGTTGTTTTTATGTGCTGTCAACATTCGGAAGGCGATCATGTCTAGCTCGTATAGTGATTCACCGGTTGGTCACCTTATTGATGAAAAGTGCCTGTTGGACTCCTTTTTTTTTTTGGAATTTGAGTGCATTTTTGTGGGTAGAGAATGAATTAAGGCCGCTGATGAGATGGCCGTGCTGGGTTATTTCTGTACCGAAGGTAATGAGTTGATTACCGACTCCATACCCGAGGGTAATGAGTTGATTAATATTATCGACTTCATATCCGAATGTGTATTGCTAACCATTTGTTGGAATGGACTCTTGCCTCCCTGCCTTCGCCGGGGCCTGGAGGAGGGAGGCGAAGGTCTCACCAGATAGAGAGGATGGGTCAAGTCCAAACTTAGAAGAGAAGACAAGGGCTGGTGGGTCCGGTTAGGAATTTTGCATTAATTGGCACTAAAAATGTGATAGTGCTCCCCTTTACATAATGCCCTACCCTTGGTATTTATAGATCTTGCCAAGGGCTTGGGGCTTTTTACACTAGGGTTCCCATCTCCATTACACTGCATGTGGGCTCCAGCAGGGCCATTTTGGTACATGACTAAACTGAAGGCTCCTGCCCTCTGTCCTATCCCGTGCCGCCACGTGTCGATCCGTAGAAAGATCCACGTGTCAAGCCCTCGCACCGCCTCGTGGCGACTCCCTGCGTTGCCGTCCGGAGGTTGCCCAAGATCCTTGACGCCGGACGCGCTAGAACGCCGCTCCGAAGGTGCTGGGGAACCTTGTTGAGGCGTCGCCTACCTGCAGAATGTACGATAGGAGAGAAGGCAGCCGCAAAGGTTTATCTTACCTTCGTTGGTCTGTCGCGCCTTCGCCGATTAGTTAGGATGGAAGCGGCGACCTTCGCCGAGTTTGCAAGAAGCTTCTCAATGAAGGAGGTGTGGTCGGAGATGTTCCGGCGAAGGTTTCCTTGAACTCGGAAGCCTGGCTGGGTGTCTTAGCCTTTGTTTAGGCCGCGGGGCTACGTGGGGGTCCCACTTCAAGTGAAGATGAGGCATGCTCTAGCTCAAGTGAACAAGAAGAAGAAATGAATGAGCAAATGGCACTTCTTGTGAAGAAGAAGATGGGAAGCTCATGAAGAAGGGGTACGGTCAAAGGGCAAGAGAAGCTCATCCAAGTCTAGTGACCGTCCCATGAAGTGCTTCGATGCAATGGTAAGGATCATATCATTGCTAAGTGTCCTTATGCAAGTGATGATGAAGATGCCATGAGAAAGAGAGGAAGCAAGAGAAGAAGAAGAGGAGAAAGACTCTTCCCACAACAAGAAGAAGGGTGAATCTCATGTGGCAACTTGGGAGAGTGATTCATCTTCCTCAAGTGATGATGATGATGATTCCAAGAAGAAGAAGAAGAAGAAGAGAGGGGCACGCAAGCATCGCCATTCAAGAAAGCTTTCTCTATTTGGTGCTCCATCATCTTGCTTCATGGCCAAGACCACTAAGGTACAACCTCCACCCGATAGTGATAAGAAGTGATGATGATGATGAGACCACAAAAGAAGAACTCTTTGTCATGCTTGAGGATTGCAAGGGTGCTTTCAATGACTCTAGGAAGGAATGTAGGGGCTTGCGCAAGGATAAACAAAACCTTGAGCAAGAACTTATGGAGTTGAGGGCCTCTTATGAGAGTCTAAAGGTAGACCATAAGAAACTAGAGGATGCTCACTCCAAGCTTGAAAAAGCTCATTCTTCTCTAGTTGAGAAGCAAGAGAAAGTGCAATCACAAGTGGTGAACATAGAAAAGAAAGGTGTATCCACATCATGTGATTCACTTGATGATTCAATTGTTGTTGCATCACTTGACCCTTCATGCTCTCATGCCTCTACTTCATCTAGTAGTGTTGGTCATTCATGTGATTCTTCACTAATAGTTGAGAATGAGTCTCTTAAGAAGGAAGTCAAGGAGCTCAATCATACCTTGGCTAAGGCTTATGGTGGTGAGGACCACTTGCTTATGTGCTTGGGTAGCCAAAGAGCTTCTCTCTACAAAGAAGGATTGGGCTATAACCCCAAGAAAGGCAAGGCCGCCTTCTCCTCACAAGACTAGTTTTGTGAAGAGGAATGGTAGCTATTGCACTAGTTGCAAGCAAGTTGGTCATTTAGAGCATGCATGCAAGAACAAGAACACTAGTGCCTCCTCTTACAAGTTGAATGCTTCTTACATACTTGTTAAGAGTGAGTGTGGTGTGAGTGCTAGATTCATTGGTACACCATGGAAGAGCTCAAAGGAGAAAGCTATTTGGGTGCCAAAGGCTCTAGTGACTAACCTTCAAGGACCAAGCAAAAGTGGGTACCTAAAGCTTGATGTCTTCTTGTAGGTTAATTATAAAGCCGGAGGGAGGCATTGGGTGCTTGATAGTGGTGCATCAAATTATATGACAGGTGAAGATAGTATGTTCAAATCACTTGACAGGAGAGCAAACACCCAATGGTGGATTCAACTCCATCACATTTGATGACAATAACAAGGGTGATGTCATGGGACTAGGAAAGGTTGCAATTTCCAATGACAAGGATCTCTCTAATGTGTTGCTAGTTGATACTTTGAACTTCAATCTTTTGTCGGTGGCCTGATTGTGTGATCTTGGCTACAAGTGCATATTTGATGACATGTTGGTGGTGAGCAAGGATCATGCAAATATCATCTTCAAGGGGTTTAGGCATGGAAGCTTGTACTTTTGATTTCAATGCTAGTGAAGCTCAACTTTCATCATGTTTGATTGGCAAGTCAAGCAAGGGGTGGCTATGGCATGGCGCCTAGGACATGTTGGCATGAAGCAATTGAACAAGTTGGTGAAGCATGATCTAGTGAGAGGCTTGAATGGTGTCACATTTGAGAAGGATAGACCTTGTAGTGCATGTCAAGCCGGCAAGCAACATGGGAACTCACGTCCCAGAAGAATGAGATGTCCTTCAAGAGCATTTGAGTTGTTGCATATGGACTTGTTTGGCCCAACCCACTACATCAATTGGGGGCAACAAGTATGGTTTTGTGATTGTGGATGACTACACTAGATACACTTGGGTGTTCTTTTATATGACAGAGTGAAGTCTATGATCTATTCAAGTCTTTTGTCAAGAGGGTGCAAAATGAGTTTGACACTACCATCAAGAAGATTAGAAGTGACAATGGGAGTGAGTTCAGAACACAAGAATTGAAGAGTTGTGTGATGAGCTTGGGTGTGCATCAATTTCTCACCAACCTACACTCCCCGATCCAATGGTGTAGTTGAGAGGAAGAATAGGACCTTGATTGAGATGGCAAGAACTATGCTACTTGAGTACAATGTGAGTGAAAAGTTTTGGAGTGATGCTATCAACATGGCTTGCTACTATAGCAACCGCCTCTATTGCCATGGGAAGTTAGAGAAGACTCCATATGAAATCTTGAATGGAAGGAAGCCCAACATTGCTTACTTCAGGGTCTTTGGTTGCAAGTGCTACATTCTCAAGAAGGGGCAAAGACTTTGAAAGTTTGACAAGAGGTGTGATGAGGGATTTCTTCTTGGCTACTTTTACTTCTAGCAAGCCTTATAGAGTGTGGAACTTGGCTAGTAGGCTAGTTGAAGAGGTTCATGATGTTGAATTTGATGAAACTCAAGGCTCTCAAAGTGGGGATCAAAATCAAGATGATGTGGGTGGAGATCAATTGAACAATGCAATGAGGCACATGGACATTGGTGACATTAGGCCAAGGCAAGTGGATGATGGTGATGAAGTGCAAGTTCCAACGAAGTTGTGATTGATGATTCCAATGAGGCAAAGCACAAGTGGTACTCAGCATGAATATCAAGATCAAGGTCAAGCAAGCAATGCAAATGAGCTAGTTCTTCAACCTTCAAACATTGCAAGAGATCATCCTCTAGATCATATCATTGGTGACATTCAAAGAGGTGTACAAACAAGATCAAGATTGGCTAGCATATATGAGCACTACTCCTTTGTGTCATTCATTGAGCCAACCAAGATTGATGAAGCATTGAAAGGATCGGATTGGATAAATGCCATGCATGAGGAATTGAACAACTTCACTAGAAATGATGTGTGGGAGCTTGTTGAGAGGCCGAAGAAGCACAATTTGATTGGAACCAAGAGGTCTTCAAGAACAAGCAAGATCAAGATGGCCTAGTTGTGAGGAACAAAGCAAGACTAGTGGCACAAGGTTACACACAAGTTGAGGGTCTTGACTTTTGGAGAAACATATGCACCGGTGGCAAGATTGAAGGCAATTAGAATCCTATTAGCCTATGCTTGTGCTCATAACATCAAGCTCTATCAAATGGATGTGAAGAGTGCATTTCTCAATGGGTTCATCAATGAGGAAGTGTATGTTGCACAACCTCGGTTTGAGGATGACAAGAAGCCCAACCATGTCTACAAGCTCAAGAAGGCATTGTATGGCTTGAAGCAAGCTCCAAGGGCATGGTATGAAAAATTGGGGACTTTCTTATATCCAAAGGTTTCAAGATGGAAAAGTTGACACCGCTCCTCTTACCAAGAAGATAGAAGATGACTTATTTGTGTTGCAAATCTATGTGGATGATATCATCTTTGGATCAACAAATCAATTCTTTTGTGAAGAATTTGCTAAGATGATGGCTAGTGAGTTTGAAATGTCAATGCTTGGAGAGTTGAGCTACTTTCTTGGTCTTCAAATCAAGCAAATGAAGAATGGCACCTTTGTGAGTCAGAAAAAGGACATGATCAAGAAGTTTGGGTTGCAAGATGCTAATAGCACACCAATGGGAACCAATGGTGGCTTGAGTATTGATGATAGTGGCAAGATGATTGAGCAAAAGCTATATAGATCAATGATTGGAAGCTTGCTATATGTGACCGCTTCAAGGCCGGATGTCATGTTTAGTGTGTGCATGTGTGCAAGATTTCAAGCTTCTCCAAGAGAGAGTCATGACGGCAACCAAGAGGGTGTTGAGATACTTGAAGGGCATTCAAGATGTTGGTCTATGGTATCCCAAGGGGTCAAGCTTTGAGTTGATTGGATACTCGACTCCGACTATGCCGGTTGCAAGATTGATAGGAAGAGCACAAGTGGAACATGCCAAGTGCAAAGGAAGATCTCTAGTGTCATGGTCTTCAAAGAAGCAAAATAGTGTGGCACTTTCCGCCCGAAGCCGGGCTACATTAGTGCGGGGAATTGTTGTGCATAATTGCTATGGATGAAAGCCACCTTGAAGGACTATGGGATCAAATTCAAGCATGTGCCTTTGTTTTGTGACAATGAAAGTGCAATCAAGATGACAAACAATCGGTTCAACATTCAAGAACTAAGCACATTGATGTGAGGTACCACTTCATTAGAGATCATCAACAAAAGGGAGATGTGAGCATTGAAAGCATTGGCACCGAAGATCAGCTAGCCAACATATTCGCCAAGCCTCTTGATGAGAAAAGATTTTGCAAGTTGAGGAATGAGTTGAACATACTTAGCTTCTCCAACATGGATTGATGCACCCCCATACAGTGAAGGCATGCCTCTCCTCCAACATAGCAAGGTAAAGATGGTTGTTGCATCTCATGCATTCTTTGCTAGTTGTGTAGACATGTATACATGTGCATCTTTTGCTAGGCTCATTCATTTCAAATCAAATGAATTTGAAGGATATATGGCACCACTATTATTTCTATGCTTGACTTGATCTAGTGGTGGCATATGACTTGTTGTTTGTGAACCTAGTGTTGAATCTTTAGCACTTGCTCATGATGTGTATCTCAACATGGTCAAGATAACCCTTATTCTTATGAGGTGTGAAGAAGCTTGCCCTTGGTTCAAACCGAGATACATTTTCTAGGCATGTCGTTTAGATTTGGCCATAGTTGGTTGACTTGTTTCTCTCATCTTATGCACCCTTGTTGGTGATTGTTGACAAAGGGGAGAAATAAGTCACAAAGAGCAATGGAAGGGGATCAATTTTATGATATGACCGACCATGAGCACATAAATAGGGAAGCAAGCTCATAGACTATTTGTTGCATTTGTATGTGCGTACATGATGATATGGAGCATTGCAAGCTAAATTCAATATTCATGCTTAATTACTTAGCATAAATATTTATATATTTTAATATATAACCGCGCGGTTGTTTCTTGGGAAGCGAGAATGACACTTATTTTGGGACGGAGGGTATTTCATTACGCACAAGCAAGTGATAATGGCTAAAGGATTTTTCATCTGTTTTTCTCAAAGCATATGTTTTCTCATTTTTCATAGCGCCCTGACATATTCTTTTAACACGGCATAGAACTCCGTTTTCTACACCACGGCTAGCATTGCTCAAAGAGCGGGGCACCTCATTAGCCCCTAGACATGTAGCAAAAGTAGTCCACACACATCTAGCTGTAGAGAAAGTAAAAAGCAAATGATTCACATTTTTATTTTGTGAGCGAAGTAACTTGTAGGGTCCCTAATCCATTTCCTTTTAATCATGTTGTCTTTGGTTAGAATAGCGTTATTTGCAAATAACCTTAGAAGATTTTAATCATTGCTAGAATTTTTCCCTTCCAAATATGCTTGAAAGAGGGACCATTCTCGGCTTTAGTCGGGGCATTATAAATAGATTTGACACTAAACTTCGTTTTTCCCCAAGTCTCCATACAACTTGATCTTGACCCTCAACCAAATGGATTTGGTGAATATCATTCAGTATATTGTTCCATTGGTTTTCAAGATCGGGAGGAAGCCATCTGCGAAAGTAGTGTTTACGGTGCCCTTAATTAGTTGGGCTACTGCCGGCATTTTTATTTTCACAAAGCTTGCAGTTAGGGTATAAAGAAGCCAAAAGGTTCCTCATACAACCACCTATCTATCCATACTCTGGTGTTCTTCCCATTCTTAACTTCTACTTTCCTCCCATATAATTATATGCATTTGATTTTGATGAGATCAACCCAAATGGGGGAATCACTCTATTTGTGTTTCCGAGAGAAGACTGAATCTTTTTTCAAATACTTGAGCTCAACTATTTTTCTGCCATAACCCTTCCTCCTTTTCCAACTTCCACCACCATTTGCATAACAAGCTAAGGTTCATATTCCTAATGTCTTTGATCCCCAAACTACCATTCCTTTTGCTTTTACAAGCTTTTGTCCATTTCACCAAATGATACTTCCTTTTGGCATGTCCTCCTTGCGAGAGAAGAAGGTTCTTCTTACTTTGTTTATTTCCTTAATAGTGGTTTGGTGTCGTAAATTGACATGTGATATATAGGAGCATTGTTCAAACTTGTTGTAACTAGAGTAGATCTCCCGGCCAATAGACATGCATGACCCTTTTCACACATCAAGTTTCTTGGCATTTTTTCTAAAAGTGGCACCCAATCAGCCACATGCAATCTACTTGGGCTTACGGGGACTCCCACATACTTGATGGGAAAATGACCTATCTAACAATTGAAAATTTCAGCATAGGTATCGGCAACATTGTCCAAATCATTTATCACTATCACTTCACTTTTGTTGAAGTTAATTTTAAGTCCAGCAAATCTCATACCGGTGTAGCAATATCTTCAAGTTTCTAGGCTTTTCAACATCATGCTTAATACTAATGATTGTGACATCCTATCTTTGGAGCACAACAACCCCATGTGGCATAATATGATCTATCGGACGGTGACTAACACATTCATTTGAGCCTTATGAATCATCCTAGTTAGACATTACGCTACAAAATTGAATAGAATCGGTGACAAAGGGTCACCCACCCCTCCCTTGTAACTCCTAATATAAGGCCCATCTTGTAATTTACTTTAACACGCGGTGCCTCTGCCACTACTTGAGTGAATCCAGTTGCACCATTGTTCATAGAAACCCCTAGCTCTTAAACGGGAAAACAACAACTTCCAATTGGCGTTATCATAGGACTTCTTGAAGTTCAACTTCAAGATAATACCACATTCTTTCCTCCTTTTTATTTCATGCAGGATTTCATGCAATACCATAACTACAGACATTATATTCCTACCCTTCATGAATGTTGTTTGAGCTGGATGAATCAGTATGTGAGCCACGGTTCCAGTCTACTAGTGAGTGTCTTGGTGATCAACTTGTACACACTATTTAGCAGACAAATTGGCCTAAACTATTGGATCTTAACAGCATCGGTTACCTTAGGCAACAAGGTAATTATACCATAGTTAATCCTACATATGATTGATATGGAGCAAATGAAATGGTTTGGTACGTTTTTTTAATCTACTCTACTAAAGTATGTTGCGTCGGCATGATCGATGAGAATCTTGTTAGAATTCTGTGGTACTACTATATACTTTTACACTAGAGGCGGCTGGAATGAGGTATCCCAACCATCTCTAGTTTTTCATCTCTATACACAGTGATTTATAAAGATGGGTCTCAATCCTCCTCTAGAATTGTGATTTCTAGAGGTATCTAGCAACTACAGAAACATGTTTCCACCTTTTCTTTGAATGTCCATTCAGTCAATCTTGTTGGAACATCATTGGGATTTCCTGGAATCTATCTCTCCCTCCCTTGGACATGGTGATCGACTCAAGAACAAGGTTCAACAGTTACATTTCCATAGAAGTTTTCATTATGGCAGCCTGGTGTCTACGGTGTGGCGAGAAATGGAATCATTTTTGACAATCGATCATGAAGCCTTTCAAGTTGGAAAAGGCATCTTCACAAAGAATTAGGCTTGAGCTGCATCAAATCCAAAGTCAGCCGTGCGAACGCCATAAAAGCTTGGTTAGACAATATAAGCTAATGTTAGTCTCTTTTCATTTTTGAGCTTTGTAAGCTCCTTTTGCACCGCTCGTGCGCCTTTTTTCCTGATGTAAACTGCCGTCTTTTATTTCCATACAAAAAAAAAACAGGTGGGGTTTCTCCACATGAGCCCTAAAAAACTGCAGTTCTCTTTCCAAAATATATTTTAGAGACAAGCGAGTTTCTCTATAGACTCTACAAGTTAGATTTGTAGAGAGACTATAAATTATAACCGCCTCTATACAACTATTTGCATAGGTGGCTCCTCTAGAACTTTTTCGCTAATTCTCTAAAAATTTCCCACCAAAATTCAAACTGAATTTCTGATTCAGCGCAAACATAAACACACAAGAGTATTAACAATGTTATGTTGTATCTACTTTGTCATGAATGACCTAATTTCAAATTGTGCCATTGTTAAAGATGTCTATCGTCTTTGTGACGTCCTACTACCATAGACTTTAGATCATTGCTGAAGATGGAACCAAGTCAGAAGCGAAAACACGAAGAAAAGGACTATAGTGCATATTGTTTGCATGCACCGGATTGGTCTAGCGGTGTCCTTGGGGCACCGGACATATGGTGTGGCAAACCCTATCGGGGAGGTGTCCAAAAGGCCAGATTGATCCGGTCGTGGAAGCGAGAAAAGCCTTGGACCATTCGCATGTATTGTTCATCGTGGAGCATTGCACTCATCGGATGGGTCCTGTGTGGATAGTGAAGGAGCATTAGACTATAACGATGGCCACTAGAAAGGTTCCGAGCGAAAAATGGCACCAAATTGATGCAGTGATGGGCACCGAGACTATGTACCCGAGAGAAGTGCCCAATGACTAGTTAATTTCCAACTAGTGCGGAGCACGCACTAGAGCAATCCGGTGACTCCACAATAAGCTATTGTCTTGCTCCAATATCTAGTTTCGTTGGAGAGGCTATTTATACCCATGTTGTCCTTTTAAAGGGTGTTAGAGTGTTATGACGATATTAGTGTGTAGAGACACTCTTCCAAGTGCTCTAGCCACCACAAGTGTGCTTAAGAGAAGATTAAGTGATTAGCGTAGTATTTTGCAAAGTTCTTAGGCTAGTTAGACCCACTTAGTTGTGCTTGCTCTAGATTTAGGCCTATAGTTGTACTCAGTGGGGCTTATAGGCTTAAGAGATCGATCACACCAATAGGGTATGTGGTGTGGCCACCATGAGTACTAGATGAAACAATGTCGTGATGTTTCGGCTAGAAGCTTGATAGTGAAGATGGCGGGAGCGATCCTAGGAGATATAATCTCTAAGATCCACGAGTTATCCGACCAGGAGCTTTTGGCCCTTGCAAGGGCATCCTTGTGAGATGCTCCAACAACTTGGACTATGGGGAAACAACGAGCTTCTCGATACATTAATAAAAAAATATCAAAGACAATGATGGGAGTTTGCAATCTCTACCTCTCCACAACTTTCTCATTTATATTGTGTACTTAGGTCGCGTGCTTACAATCTTAGTTTAGATTGCGGGGGCTAGTTGATATGATTAGAAGTAGGTTGCATAACTCGGAGTAGAGATAGTAATACACCTAGCAAAATCATAGTTGCACATCTACATAGATTAATTATTGTATAAGTTTTGACTAGGTGGAAATCGAGGCCATAGTTTTAGAAGTGCATTAAAATTTGCCTATTTCACACTTTCTTAAGTGTCACAACATCACAGTTCCTACAACCCATTAATATAATCAACCATCGTTGTGACTTCACTAAGATTTTCGATGCAAAACACAAGTTAGTCACCATATAATGATTTTATGTTTATCATTAATCGCCAAAACCGAATTATGGGCTTTGATACTTTTTGAGGAATTTGGGGGGGGGGGGGGGGGGGGAATCAAACGATTTCCCACCTACTTTTCATTTACGGTTGCTCGGCAAGCCGAGCGGTGAAAGCATGAGCGTCAATCCTCGTACAAATTTACGAGAGGTACAACGGGGGAGCGAGAGAGAATACAACCTCAACAACAAAATAACACAAACAGCTTGGCTAATCCTAAACTAGAGGCTGGAAGACACAACCAAACGTCAACTTGCACCTCCGCGGAACAACATGCTCATCGCTTTCACGAGGAGCCAATGTGCCCTGCGCCCCTCGTAGCTACGCCGCTCCTTCTTTGCTGCCTCCCCTTTAGAAGCGGAATTGGATTGGGAATGAACGGTGGAGTGGGGACTCCAGGCGACGAGCCCTGGCGCGGGATCACCGAACACGACGACCTCCTTTGAAAATGATGGAGACACCTCCGGCGCATCCGGGCCACGTATCACCATTCAACGCCATTCACGGGAGGAAACCGTAAGGGGAATGGCAAGTGGTGGAAACTCCACCCGGCATTTGATCTTATGCCACCACCAAGGAGAGCGCCAACGAAGCGGCGCCGAAGGAGGACCTCGTCGGGCGCTTAGCCACGACCACCGGGGCTAGTCATGCCAAGGAGAGGGATCGAGAACATGGAGAGGAAACGAGAGGGAAACACATGCACGCGCGAAGCGAGGCTCCTCTACGGTGGTGCCCTCAGAGGGTCACAACGCACGCGGCGCCGCCACCCGGCTCCGAGAGAACTAGAGCTAGGTTTTCACCTAGGGGAGAGAGACGGACTACGGTCATGGTGTGGGAGCCTACACATCGACGCCTCCAAGGAGGAAACGGCGCCCGAGGCGCGTCGCCGTCGATCGCACGGAACATGGCCGTGCATGGCTTTCGCCTAAGCTCTCCAACCCGCAAACCACGGTCGGACGCCTCGAACACTCGAGATCCCACACGCGGCACAACGACGAGGTGGAAGGTGAACATGGAGCGGGGCCTTCACCACGAGCGCGCAGCCCCGCCCCGGCAAGCCCACGGCCAGCGCTGCGCATCCGTGTCGGGCTGGTTACTACGAGAGGCAAGAGAGCTGCTCCCCGCCGACATGCCCGCGGCCAAGCTGCCCTCCCGGCGTCTGCCCGCGCGGCCCGCGGGTCCCGGCCGGCCACTCGGCCCGGTGGGGCGATGGAGGCCCGAGGTGGGATCCACCGACCGGGCGGCTTTGCCCTTCATCACCCCGTGACGGGCCTTCGACGCGCAGCAGCCGCAGATCCCCGACCAGAGCTAGAGAGCTGCCCCGGTCGGCTCGGGGTGCGCCCGACGAGAGGGAGGAGGCCTCCCCATCGCGGCGCAAGCCGCCGCGCCCGAGTCCCCGACGGTGGCCGTCGACCCCAGCACAGCGCGCCCCCCCGGACCCGGCCACGGCGGCCACGCGCTGCAGGGGGCACAGGCACCGAGATCACGCCGGGCCGGCGCCCTACTTCCCACCTGCCTGCACGGCGCTCGATGGAGAGCCGTGGAGGCGAGGCTCCGGTGGAGCGGCGTGGAGCATGGCGCGGCCGGCTTTGGGGTGCGTGGCGCCCCAGCGAGATGAGCGCCGCCCGGCAGCATTGCACAGACAGCCGCCATGCTGGAGGGCCGTCGAAGTAGGGGGGCGCACCCGCAAAGGCCAGATCCGAGGCGGTAGGCCACCGGATCCGGCCTCGAAGCCTCGATCCGCACCCCAAGGTCGCCGGCGGCCGCACCTCCGTCGTCGATTTTATTCAGGGAGAGAGGGGAAGGGGGTGGGGACGGGGAGGGGAGAGGAGGTGGCGGCGGGGACCTTTTTGGGTTCCCTGCGGCGGGCGCCCGCCGCCGCCACTAGCGGGGAGCTGCGGCGGCGGCCGGAGATGGCGCGGCGGCGGCTTTACCCCGGCGAGGAGCGGGTCGCCACGAGTCGCCCGAGGGGGACGGCGCAGGGACACAGGGGCAGGTTGCTCTCTCACCGCATCTTGGCTTTGATACTTTTAACCGTCAATGGCTAAAATTGGCATTGATGAGGGTTTAGGAACCGGCATTGGAGGGCGGTGAAGAGGGTATTGCCAATGACTGCTCGAAGGCACTTGATTTGTGAGACATTGTTCTCGAATGTTTATATTATTATTACAATAATACTTTCGTGCAATTGGTGCCACAATAGCAACATTGTCATTGAGTTGACAAAAAATAATATTGTCATTATAGCACAACCTAAGTTGGACATCGTCGATAAGTAAGTACATATATAGTAGAGAATAATACATCTACCAAATCGATAAGTAAGTACATAATAGTAGAGAATAATACATAAACCACATCAATTCGAAACTGTTACATTCAAAAAATGGAGTTGATTAAAACAAGGTAAGCCATTACATAAAACTACAATAGCTTGGAACGAACACAGGGAGGTAAACACACAGAACACAAGTGATAGTAGAAAAAGTTCGTCTAGTATGGAACAGTTTACACACAAACTAAACAAGAAGCACAGACCACTACTGCTTTTAATTACACATTAGCACAACTGTAGCTAAAGTATTATCCCGCGGTCGACCAAATTATACTTTATTAACGAAAACTCCACGCATGAATGACACCTCCCGATCGATCTCTCTGGTTTCCATGCGTGCCATATCTCCGTTCCCGTAGTAGCTGTTCAGTCGCAGCAGAGCTCGCAGAGCCAGCAGCAGCAGAGGGCAGCAATGCTGCGGAGACGAAGATCACGATCGACACACGAACGGAAAGGTCATTATTACTATATACTGTATTACACATCAATCACAAATGCCATCTAAACTTGTGAGGAAAAAAAAAAGATATGGATACGTTATTAAGCTGGCACGTCTAGCTAGATGTTAGACATGACAAGGCTACAGAAGCGTAGGCACGTACCATCCTTCGATAAAACTGGGCTCCCCCGCTTGGTCGTCGTTGCGCGGCGACGAGATCCCTCTTGCCGTCTGCCGCACTACCCTGCTCGGCCGGCACCACCGTCGGGTAGCCTAGTTCACCGTTCACCAACGACGAAGATTATTAGGATGATGAATTAGCAATGACGAATCAATTATATTAGAACGAGTAGTCAGCTGTTGACGATTAAAATGTAGTTATGTTCTTGATCTCTTTACTTTGGCATGGAGAAACTAAAAACAATAATAGCAATTGTGACAATAACCTGGAGGAGGCTGAGGGGTTGCTCCTGGCGTTGTTCTCCATTGATGGAAGAATGTGTGTACACGTTCGCCTAGTGATTGTGAACAATATCTCTCAGTCTCAGCTGTTTATTTATAACAGATAGAAGAATAGAACCCAGCTGCAATTGGCTAATAACTGTGTGTTGGCTGTGCTGTGCGGTACAGGTTCAAGTGAGCGAAATGGCCTCCTTCTATATATAGAGGCACACGAGTCCATCTGTCGAGCGACGGAACACGAGTCCATCTGTCGAGCGACGGAACTAGCACGTAAGTCGACAAGGTAGGAGGAAGAATATGATGACACTGGAGTCGCCTGTACGTATGTAGTTATCTCAAGCCATCTTCTCGTTCTAGGCTGACCAAGAATGGTATGGTATGCCGCCGCAGAGATCTGGTGATAACAGAGATTCTGTTACATCCTCTTTAGAGACTCCGCGTGTATGTGGACACGCCACGAATGAAACGGCCGGTCCCTGATCGGATCGAGTCATTCATGCGCTGCCAAGCTCGTTCTTGCTTGCTGTCGACGTGCGTCGGCCGGCGTTCTGGTTTTCTCGCTTTGGCGGCGGCGAGATAGGCAGAGGTACTGTGAAATGCATGGATGCATGCCTTGACGACCGATGTGCGGTGCGGTTACCTACGCGTGCCCCAAAGGTAACTCGATCTGGTGAGATCGAGTCAGCGACGTTCTCGACCAAAAACCTCGTCTTCTCTACGTACTTGTCTTTCTCGATCCCGTCCGTGCTCGCTCGGTAGTCCTAGAAGAACAGCCGCCTCCGATCCGGGTCGAGGCGAATAGATTCTCCTCACTCTAGATCTGGTCGATACACAGGTTGGTGGAGTACGTCGTCTGCTTTGGCCCCCTCCTCCTTTCGTTGGCACTTGGTAGTTGCCGCCACGCTTTCATTCATTCAACAATTCTGTTCCCCTTGTCGGCGAGTGACAAAGTTAAAATGTCTACTACTGCTTTTATTCTACGTGCCACGATCTGCCTCCAGGCCGGTTCCACGGATTAAGATACGCCCGGGAAGTCTTTGAATTCACCAAATCAGCATTCAAGTACATTCCTAATTTCCTATATAAAGTATGAACATGGTTCATGCTTGCTCTATCAAATCTATCATCTAAATTTGGTAGTCCACCAAGTGCATAATATAACGTGGTGTCTGCATTGAACAATGTGACTATACTTCTGCTGCCAGATATCAGTGCTAACTATTTGTTCTACACATGGTTGATGGATATTAACGATTTAGGTACACGTGAAAATGAGGTCCAACCTAAGAAGAAATATGTGGGGTTTTAGAAAAAATATATCATTACAAAAAAATCGAGCAGATGATTAGGGTGTAGTCCATCCCAAATTATAAGTCATTTCAATATTTTTTGGGTAGTCAAAGTATCTTAAGTTTAACCAAACTTTTATATTAAAATGATAATATTTATGATACAAAATAAGTATTATTTAGATTCTCCATTGATTAAATTTTTATAGTATATCTATTTGATAGTATAAATCTTGGTAATTTTATTTGTAATTTAGTAAACTTAAGATGATTTGACTCTTCAAAAACTGCTATAATGACTTATAGTTAGGAATGGATGGATTATGATCATAGCATCTCCGCCTCAATCATTTTTTTTTTTTATGTTTGAGAATCACCTCTGATCCATTAAGCTAGCAGATTCACTTCCTACAATTTAGTGGTGCGAGTTGTTGGTTGAGTTCATATTGTTTTTGTTTCAAATTGCTACTATAGTGTGTGCCGACAAGGCAACGAAATATATGCATATTGCACACTTTAAGCCACACAAAATACATTTACGTGGTAGATGCTTGCACTAGTTTATTTTTAGATAATGAGGAGGAAAATCTGTCTTTGGACTTTCTCTTTTGAAAATACATCACAACACAGCTTTTTACAATGTGTACTTACTCTGTCCTGAGATAAGTGCACTTCTTTGATTTTCTATTATTGTTGTTTGACCATTCATCTTATTTAAATTTCTTATACAAATAATAAAACAAATAAATTATTATAAAATATCTATAATAATAAATTAAATTATAATAAATAAGTAATATTTATTAAAACATTTTGAATAAGATGAATGGTCAAATAAAAATGATAAGGTCAAAAGTACACTTATTTCCTTGTCTCAACATGAGTGCAGATAAGACATCACTTATATACACACGAAAAACTGGAGCTTAGGGCAAATCTTTTCCATGTGAAAAGATACTCTTAGAGAATGGCTAATAATATACCCCATCAACCGACCGTATGATTTTGCCATATCATATACATATAGTGATTTAGTATAACCTACACATATAGTAATTTAGCACAACCTACACATATAGTGATTTGGCTAAGACATAGACTAAGGGAGTGCTTCGATTCATTGCCCGTTGCTAAATTTAGTGCCAAAGTTTTTAAGGTCTCCTTTAGTGCTAAAGTTTCTAGCACTTCTTCAGTGCTAGGACACTTTTAGCGGTCATGTTTGGATTCCGTGCTAAAAAATTGCTAAAATTGAAATGAGGAATCAAATAGAACCTAAGCCATTAATGTTCTTTCTCTAAAATTTTCCTCTTTCTTCTTCTCTCCTCTAACTCAGCATAAAAGTGATGTGAAAGCTCTTATAGCATGTTTATATCACCTCATAAAAGCAACTCCAGAAGACTTTTCTCTCCTCGACTCAGCATAAAAGTGATGTGAAAGCTCTTGTAACCTGCTTACATCACCTCATAAAAGCAACTCCAGAAGACTTTTATTATTAATGTAAAAGAGTTGACGACATGACATTAAACTAAACATGTAACATTTAGTCCGAAGACATAAAAAATCATAAATGTATACTGTCACAATATCGTAAGTTTACTAGACGCATTCAAGAATTATTAACAAATCTACCCACCGAAAAAAATATCACTATCCAATAGTACGTGAAATATAAGTAACTAATAGGGGTAGTAAACCGCGAGCAAGAAGCAACACTTCTATACCGTCTTGTTGGTTTGGTCTACTAGCGTTTACCAGCCAACGCGATTTAGCAGTGTTTTTCACCCTAATAAATCAGCAACAGCGAGAATTAGCCAGAAAAAAACTAAATGAACAGGATGGACTTCTATTTATGTGCAGAGTAATCTCTCTATTCACATTTCAAACCCATCTATGTGACCATTCATTCCCCGATATAAGAACTAAAGAATGAGAAGGAAAAAACCATTCTATTTAGAACACCAAATTATCCTAATTAAAATCCCAAGAGAAGGACTAGTAAACATCTGTTTCACAATATTATCTCTCCCTCTCTCACTTTTGCAGCAGTGTATAGTGCCCCATTATTTCAACCTGTGCAGTCTGTGGAGAGCAGTTAGAAAAGAGAGTTGTATGAAAAAAAAAAGGAGAAAGAGAGAGCGAGCGCGGGGAGAGAGAGGGAGATAGGGAGAGAGAAAGGGGGAGAGAGATCTCCGTGAGAAGTCTTTTATAATGAGAGTCGTGGCCTTATTCTTTAGACACATCTCGGACAACTTGATCGAACTCCGGCGAGCGCCGGTGCAACGCCATGCGTTCGTGCTTGCCGGCTATTCTCCAAACAACTGCAACTGCGGCATCTTTATCTTACAGTTGCACGCACCGCTGCGCATGTTCATCTTGATCCTCCGGCACGGACACGGTGACGGCCGCGAAGTAATATACAAATGCCTCGGGACACAGTGTAGTGCAAGCCCCCTTTGCTCAATATTCGTACTCCATGCATGCACTATCATGAGTTTCGTAATGACTCAATTATTAGAGAGAGGGAGGAAGGGAGGGAGAGAGAGAGTGTGTTCTCCGGAGAAGCCTTTTATAGGGAGAGTTGTGGCTTTATTCTTTAGACACATCACAGACATGATCGAATTCCAGCGGCACCAGCGCACCGCCATGAGTTCGTGCTTTCCAGCCATTCTCCAAATTAATAGCTACAGCTGCGGGTCTTTATCTTACAGTTGCGCACATCACTCGTGCTGGTTCATCTTGATCCTCCTGCACGGACACGGCTGACCACCGCCCAGTAATATACAAATGCCTTGGAACACAACGTAGTGCAAGTCCCGGCTTTCTGTAATATTCATGCTCCATGCATGCACCATCGGGAGTTTTTGTAATGACGCGATTATTAGAGAGAGAGGGGGAGGGAGAGAGTTCTCCAGAGAAGACTTTTATAGGTAGAGTCGTGGCCTTATTCTTTAGACATATCATGGACAGCAGTTGAACTCCAGCAGCGCTAGCGCACCGCCATGCGTTCGTGCTTGCCGGTCGTTCTCTAGACTGCTGCAACTACAACGTCTTTATCTTACGGCAAGCGCGCACCGCTCGCGTAGGGTCATCTTGATCCTCCGGCATGGACACAGTTGACCACCGCCAGTAATATACAAATGCCTCGGGACACTGCGTAGTTCAAGTCCCTGCTCTGTAATATTCGTGCTTCATGCATGCACCATTAGGAGTTTTTGTAATGACGCGATTATTAGAGAAAGAGGGACGGAGGAAGGAGCGAGAGGGAGAGGGAGTGAGAGAGCGAGGGGGAGAGAGAGGGGCGAGAGAGAGGAGGGAGGGGGAGAGAGTTCTCCGGAGAAGCTTTTTATAGGGAGAGTCGTGGCCTTATTCTTCGGACACATCACGAATAACGAGTCGAACTCCAAGCCTTTGCCCGACGCACCGCCATGCGTTCGTGCTTGCCGGCCGTTCTCTAGATAGCTGCAACTCGGCATCTTTATCTTACAGTTATGCACAGCGTTCGCGCAGGTCCATCTTGATCCTCCGACACGGACAAGTTGACCACTGCTGGAATAATATACAAATACCTCGAGACACAGCGTAGAGCAAGTCCCGCTGCTGTGTAATATTCGTGCCCCATGCATACACCATCGGGAGTTTTATAACAATATTCGTGCCCCATGCATGCACCATCGGGAGTTTCATAATGACGCGATTATTAGAGAGGGAGAGGAAGGGAGGAGCGAGAGGGAGAGGGGGAGAGAGGGAGCCGGGGGAGAGAGAGAGGGAGAGGGGTGGGGAGGGGAAGGAGGGAAAGAGTTCTCCACGAAGCCTTTTATAGGGAGAGTCGTGGCCCTATTCTTCAGACACATCACGGACAGCAGTCGAACTCCAGCGCACCGCCATGCGTTCTTGCTTGCCGGTCGTTCTCTAGACAGCTTTATCTTACACTCGCGCGCATCGTTCGCGCGGGTCCATCTTGATCTTTCGGCACGAACACAGCTGACCACCGCCGAAGTAATATATAAATGACTCGGGACATAGCGTAGTGCAAGTCCCGCAATATATAAATGACTGGGGACATAGCGTAGTGCAAATCCCGCAATATATAAATGACTCGGGACATAGCGTAGTGCAAGTCCCGTTGCTCTGTAATATTCGTGCTCCATGCATGTACCATGAGAAGCTTTGTAATGACGGTCATAAACGTTAAACCTAGAACAAAAGGTTAATTTATTTTGGGATCTTAGCATATGACATTCTACTTAATAGCCGAAGCACACGAACATGTATGCGCGTTCTAGGTGAACAATCTATAATCCGTAAGTAGAAACAGAATCCAGACAATCAAGAGACTGGGACATTCAAGGGGCAGACAATGTACCACTAACACACAAATATCCAAAAACAAATAATGTAACAAACGCGCCTCGGCATTCGCTGTAAACAGTACCTTTCATAAGGTTTATGTTTACACTAGTACTACAGATTATCCCCGATTGGAATAACAGAGACAACACTATCAAGTATCAACATATTGTTGAGAACCTAAACCTAGTCAGCCATTAGTGAATAGGATTACAAATGAATTAACGGGTATTCCTTATGAGAAGAACTACAAAAGACTGTCAGTAAGACCACACCTTATCAGCTCACGCTCACCCATGTTGTTCATAGATAAACATTACAGCTCAAAAGCAAAAATGATCCGAGCTAGTTTCTGAATAAACCTCTCAATGGCACCACCATACCATATGCTTTCTCAACAATGCACTGGAACATCCATCATACCAAAAAGCCCTCCTTATGTTCTCAATGATACAAAGGACAACCAAAGGTAGGATATAAGATGGAAGCTTCCCAGTTCCCACCCAAGTATAACTCAAACAATAGCCCAGAATTTCTTCCTGCAAAACAGAACTTGATCTGTCCGCTTTCCTCATTTTCCAACATGTGCACAGTAACATCCCAAAGGAACCGGTGCTAGATCGATGATTCTTGAGAGAGTGTGATTCTCATCTCTAATAATGACAAAGCCCTGTATGTTCACAAATTGGCAGACAATGATGACCATTCTCTCTTAACTAAATTGCTGTAACGACTACATAAGCATATTTGGTACATTGTTTTTGAAAAAAAAAGACAGAAAATTATGCTACAGAAAAAAGTTTCTGAATGGAGAACAGGTAGCTTCTGCTTTATACTATATTTTGTATACAAAAGGCCAATCATTGAGGGACAGGTTGACACTATTAAATTTGCATGAACAAATTGTTTCTTTTCACAATGAATTGCGTGTCTATGAGGTGCTTGTCATATTGTTTAATGGTTGTCATGTTCACTCATACAAAAACTACTTTGTAATGGAAAAGACAAATACTGCTTTGGCTATTTGAAGATACAGGCATATAGCTAATTTATATATGTAATACATTTTATTTCACAAAGGATACATGCAACTATGAAAAAGCCATACACCAAAGTATTTGATGACTAAAACATGGCCTGGCTTAGCATTCCGTTGTGCTATGAACATGATACTTTGCTATTGCAAAATTAAAAGCCCTTTGTCATTGTAAACATGGACATCAGTAAATAAGATATGCACTTTAGTATCTATAGTAGTTGTCCCATATAATCGACTAAAAGGCTACCTGAGGTCGAATGATGCGATCCATTTCTAACATGATATCCTCCAACAAACAATCTTCCTTGCGACCTTCATAATGAGAAAAGAGGTGGAAAGCATGCAACAAGTCATAGGATCTAGGATATGTTGAGAATGGCTCACACCTGCAACATAAATATAGAATGGTTTCAATTTCATCATAAACAAAATGTCTTCACTGATTTTCGAAGTAACACCGACCAGTCATGGTAAGAACCGAGTAACCCACGGTCATAGATAACTGGCAATGTGTTCGTCATGGTATGGGGTACTATATTCATGATCCAGACAGGATCACTGCTTAGTGCTGCAGCAAATCCACCATAATTAGCATTCATGTCCATGACGTTTTCGAATGCTAGTCTTTTCAACACCAAGAAATGACCAATACTTGTGAACCTGGTTCTTCCAGAACTTGTTATTCTTCTCAAACCTCTCTGGTCCAACTCCTAAAAATATGTTAAATAAAACCAATTATATTCACAAACAAGCAATACAAATTTAAGCCAAGGGATCAAACTAGATTTACATCAAAGGCTTCAGTCACTTCAGGTAAACAAGTTTAAAATCTTCACCTAAGACATCATTCTTATTTCTGACACTCTTTATAGCACAGCATGGAACTTGACTCAGATTTATAGCATCAAAGCAGGTCTTATATATTTTCTTAAGAAATAGATAAATGGAGCTGACCTATCATCTCCAAACTCTTGAAATAAAATGATAGGCGATCAGATCTGGAAGGCAATTTCTGAATATTGGATTTGTCCTTGTTGAGCTTCACACAGTTCATTAACGGAATTTTCCATGATGGTGAAACTTTATCATTGGATTCACAAATATTCAGTAGCTTCATATCAGCCTTTTGCTGCCGGCAGGATTCATCTTCAGGTTTAACCCAAATAGCTGTTTGAACATGCTTAGCAATAAGCTTCCAACACATTGTTGTTGTAATATTAACTAGCTTCTCCCAGATAACAGGAAAGTCTTTATCTTTTCTATAAGCCGGTGGAGCAGAGTATACAAAATATCCATTAGGTCGCAAAAGACGGTCTACCTCTTTGAGCAATATTCCATCTGGAAAACAAATTGTGGGTGATCAATCAAATTTTGGATTTGTAAAGAAAAGACTATCAGAAGAAGTAACTTTCTAAGGAAACTATTGACCATCAAAGAGTACAGACAGTTAAGTTGAGAACAACTGAATTTTAAACTTTTAATGAAGATTGGGTCAGTTAGCTTAGGACAAACTGGAAGTATTTTGGGACAGTAGCTTAGGACAAACTGAAATGTGAATCTTACCATTTTCATGCCAATCAACACGACACCTTGAACAGTGAACCATTTCAAATGAATTTTCAGGATAAGGTAATTGTTTTGTGGCCAACACAGAGATCATTGCACCAATCCCACGCTCTAAAGCAAACTGGATTTGATTCTCATGGCCATCTTTTGGAGCAAATGACATGGTTTGAATGTCTAGGGGAAGAAGATAAGCAGAAAAGCTAGCAACACCACATCCAACATCCAAAACTTGAACTACTCCGGCAGAACGGAGATCACCAGTACTATATGTTGTCATATTTCCTAGCCTGCATTGATCAATTACCAAAAACTACATCAACAGAAAATCCTTTCACAAAAGAAAAGAAGGCAGTAGAACGAACCATATATAACCTTTTTGCGAAAATATAAAACTAATTGTTGCTTCAAATTATGCCCTTCACTGCACTTCGTGCCTAATTACTCAAGGAAATCCTCCTAATAGGTTGTTCGCTCAAGAATATACATTGCTAGATCAAAATTAATAAAATTCAACATTTGCTACAATCCTAAAAGGCATCACATCGGACAATCATCTAGATGAGGTAACAAGCATTGGATTGCAAATTATATGCATTAATGACCATGGGAGATAATAATACTATTATACAACTATCTAGCTTAAATGTTACAATTTGGGATGCGAGTTTGGCAACAATTCTAGTTACCTCTCTATGTACTCTGATGCACCATGTTTGAAGTGAGTGCCACCTCCAGGAAACCACCAAAGCTTGCCCTTCTCATGCACCCAGTTCTGTCCTCCTTTGACCTCAGCAAGACGTGAATGGTTGACATTACTACGCCACACGTAGTCTCGGCTTGTTGGCCATCTTATTGGTATCTTGTAGTCATTTGGAGGGGGCACCAAACAGAACAATCGTTTCTCTCGTGGAGGACAAATACTTTCAAGGTCCTCATGCCTAGATCTATCCAGGTTCTTCAAGCTTCTTATATAGGCTGCATCATGGCAGGGGACATACTCATTGTATTCCAAAGGACACACATCAACTCCATGATCTGGAACTGTGACTGGTTTCGCCCGGTACTTAAGAGAAACTCTGTTTGTAAACATCGGAACATCTGCAACTGAACAGCAAACAGATTTTACCATATCAGCATGGAAACACAATGAAAAATACATTCATCTGGATATGGCAAGCAAGGAGGATGGGACAAGTCGACAGATTAGCACTCGTATCAACATAAGTTGCTGCAGCTGCAAAGAGTAACAATATAAAAAAAAAAATCAGGGCATAGCACCTACTGAAATGGATCAAGGCCTAGTATTTGGCAAATTATGAATTAATTTAACATACTGGCCTGCACTCTATTAACCTAATTCTTTGTTACTGGCAGAAAGCAAGTCACAAATCTCAATCAAACTACTCCAGCAAACTACAGTCTACTCAAACAAAGTACAGAGAGCAATCCCCTAGAACCAATCGCCTAACAAGCGCCACTTTTACTAACAATGCAGGAGCGTCAACACGAAATCTACAAAACCATAAACCGGAATCCGGCACACAAATTCCAACCATAGCAAGGAACCATAAGCCGCTTCTTCTGCGAAGCCCCGACGAAGTGAACTGGAAAATGCCATCCGGCGGCGGATCCGCGACGGCGGCAAACCCTCGGGGAGAGATGACGATAGGCACCTTTGGCACTGAAGGAATCGGGCGATCGGGGGCGCGAGGGGGGCAGTACGAGCGCCGGGGACGCGGAGGAGCCGAAGAGGGTGCCGGCGTAGAAGGAAGCGGCGATGAGGGCGACGCCCAGGAGGAGGAGCTGCACGGACCGCGGCTCCACGGCCGCCGACGCCGGCGACCACCACCGCCCCATCTCACTGCTGCTTCTGTCACAGTCTCGCTGTTCAATACTCCCGGTACATCTTGCTTCAGATTGACGGTACGAAGAATGCCTCTGAAATTTTATAATGTTTTTATTTACTTTATGGGGTTAAAATATAATTACCTTTTAAGCCCATATATTGACCTTTTAAGCCCATATTTAAGTTTAGAGAAAAAAACCGCGACCCCAAACTTTGTGGCTTGCACATTGCAAGTTTGAACCCACAAATGTTTATCAATAGTAATTTATTTCAGATCGGCTTATCGTGGTATAGTGAAAAAAAAAAAAAACAGCAGCTGGCTTATATAAGACAAAGAATAAAGGGTCCGGCTAGCGATCGAACATTCTACCGTCGTCGCTAGCAGGGCCCGGCCCACATACGTCTGCATCGCACAAACAAACTGCCGCCCAAATACACACACGGACACACACCGCCGCCCCAAACACACACACACGGACGCCCCTGTGACCGGCCGCCGCCGCCGCCCTGCTCCGTAACCGGCTTTCGCCGCCGCCCCCAAACATGGTCGTCGTGCCATCGAAAGCGAAACAAAAAAAAAAGATGAAACAAAAACACAAGTCGAAACAATGATTTGATATAAAGAAACAAATGATTTGGTATAAAAAAAACAAAACCAAATACGAAATTGAAAAAAAAAAAGCTCGGAGAAACAAAAATAAAAACTACATTTGAAACACACAGAGAAGAACAAGCTATGAAACACACACACACAAAAGAACAAAAAAATTGAAACAAAATTGAGAAAAAAAAAAAGAAACAATGAAGAGGAACATTTGAAACACAAAGGGGGGAGAACCTGAAACACCATGGTGTGAGATCGAAAACAAGAAAAATAAGAACCAAAACACACCGAGCTGTTGAAACACAACGTGTGTCGTTACTGAACCAAGGTGCCAAGGCCTATTGAAACATCGAGAGCATGGGGAAGAGATACCGGAACCCTAGGGCCTCACCGGAGAAAAAGAAACATTCGAAAAAAATCCCTTGAAACATCAAGGGTCTGCATGCTGAAACAAGGATGGAGGAAGGGGAGAGAGGATGCTCGCCGGAACCCTACGCATCCACCGGAGTCAGGCGAAGAGGAGATGTGGAGTGAGGGTGAAACAGGAGACCTACCTCGGCCATGTCGCCCCCGGATCTGCCGGATCCACGCCGGCCCCGTCCGGATCCGGCTAAAAAAACTGGCGGAGCCATCACCGGATCCGGTCCACCGCCGCCCCCAGTTGCCGAAACCCTAGGCCGCTGGGGGTCCGTGGCGGCGCCGCCTGATCCACACGGATCCGCGGCGGCCGCCGCCAGATCCGGCGGATCTGAGGCCACCGCTGCCGGAACAGCGGTCCACGGCCGCCACCGCCATGGGGAAGGGAGAGAGAAGGGAGGATGAAAGGTCACAATGGCTAGAGGGGGGTGAATAGCCTAATAAAAATTCTAGCAAAGACACTAGATAACAAATTAGATAGCTAGGCGGCAAATGTGCAAAGCTAAAGCTTCGACTACTCTATGCAAGCCGTCCTACACAATCCAAGGCTACACAAATCAATTGCACAACAACCACGGTGATAAGCTACACAATGACGGTTCACCGGTAACCGAACAAACAATTCTACCCACGGGATTTAGTCTACACAAAGAGTGGTTCCCGACCGACCACAACAAGCAATTCTACTTTGCGGGAATGTAAAGAGGGGATGAAGGTTTATACCGCCGCGTAGAAATGAAGATGGTCAATCACCAGAGAAGCTCAATCTCAATCACAATGGAGGTCGAAGCCTCGCAATCACAAATCAACACAATGATTTTTTACCGAGGTTCACTTGCTTCGGCAAGCTAGTCCTCGTTGTGGCGATGCACTGCTTGGTGAGTTGCCCGCTCAATTGGCTCGGTGCCAAAGACCCCAATGGGGAGCCGCAATCTCCACACAAGACAAGGATCCACAAGCCACGAGCAATCCACTAGAGTTGCAATTTGGCCCTCCGCCGGAGTAAGACAACAACCCCTCACAAAATCACCTTGATTGGGGCGGACACAATCACCAAATCCCTCACCAATCAATCTTACTCCAACCGTCAGGTGACGGAATCACCAAGAGTAACAAGAAAACCACACTTGCAATCACCAGTCCACAAAATCGAAATCACATATGCAATGCACTAGGGTTCCCAACTCCTCTCATGAGCTAGCACCAACCATGGAGAGGAGAGGAGAGGGAGGGATCCTCTTGGAGCTCTCAAATCGATCTCTAGAGCACACTCCTTCACTTGATTGGAGCACAAATCAATGGAGTGAAGGGAGAATTGGAGCTCTCTTGTTCTAGGGTTTGAGATTTGGGGAAGAACAAGAGGAAGAGCAGCTTCTCTGTTTCCGTTGAATGAAAATGAGCGAGAGGGAGAGAGAGAAGCAGCCGCCGGCCTCGGTCTCCTTTTTATCTACGGCAAAACCACCAACGGGTGGGAGCCCGTGGCCCCCGCCATGTGCCCACACGCTCCCACTCTACTAACCAACGGACAGCAGCAATCTCCAACGGCAGCTTCACAAGAAAAAGTTCAGGGCAGCCCAATGTGCAGCAGAAGTGGCCTTTCTCAGCAAGACAGCCCAGTCCGGTGGCAACGGCAGGCAGGCCGGCCCAGCTGTGGCAGTAGCGCGTGCGGCCCAAAACCATCCGACGGCAGCAGAGCTGAGCCAATCGGGCTGCAGCAGCGGGACCCAGCATGCCGCTCCACCTCCACAGTCATAACACGCGAGATTAGGAATCCTTCGTACAGCAGAACAGCAACAGCCAACCAAAAACATGTGCCGCTCTTCACTTAACAAAAATAGCCATGGGTCCCACAAGCTAATTAAAGAAATTAGCATCACGTGGCTTCCCTCGTCCTTCACGCACGAAGGCTTCAAAGTAAAATAGCCAGCGATTCCTTGCCTTGCCTTTTGCATGTCCACATGCTAATCACAAAAACAGGCCACCGATGACAAACGACAGGACGGCCCATGGCCTGGCAGCCTGCCAGCAGCCCAGCTAAGAGAGGAGGTCCAGCAACAACTGAACCAAGGAAATTCCGGACCAAAAGCCAAGCAGGCCCCTCTGTTTTAAACGCAGCAAGACAGAGAGCGATGCTAGAAAATTCACTTGGATATTCCAACCCTCTGAATATTTCTGCACAGACTAGGATACTCCAAGATTGACCAAAACTCAATCCAAAAAATGTGATATCTCATCCAAAAGATGTCAAACCTTAAATCCAAAAGAGATAGCACTACACCAAGATTTTCCAAGGGAATTCTCAACCATTTCATCATACCACTAAACCCCGATGCAAATGCAAGTTAAAAATATTTTTAGTGGCACTAGATGATGAAAGCAATTATAGTTTTCCCCTCTTAATAGTACGGTTATCAAACCTAAATCACTCACACCCTCTATGGTGTCTTGAGTGCAAACCAAAAAATGGCTCCTATAAAAATACCTTTGCCTTGAGCCCTTTTTATTTTTCTCTTTCTTCTTTTCAAGTTGGAGAGCATGATCATCACAACGAGTCCATCATCTCCACACACAAGTGTTGCCAACCTATCTCAATTTCACTTTTAGAGCAAGGTAGTTAGCAACTAGGTTTCATCAATTAGCCAAAACCAAACATGGAGCTTTCAATCTCCCCCTTTTTGGTAATTGATGACAACCTTCACAAAGATATGGAAATTGAATTCAATTTGAAATTGAATTGCTTGTCCAAGACATTTTGATCATGAATCTTGGATTGGACAAGCATTTCAATTCCGTGTTTGGTAGTGGTAGCTCCCCCTACATGTGTGCATCAAATGTTTGGTCGATTTTCAAGCACACATGCATAGATGAAACTTGTGTGAGAGTTACCACAACCAAAATGATACTAAGGTTTATAGAATTGACCTTTGAAGCGTGATACCAATCGGAGTACGATAATAAACCTTCCTTAGCACCATTGGAATCTAGACATCCATCAAAACTCAAAATACCTCATGAGATCAACATTATAGGCAAGATACTTTGAACAAGAGAAACTCTATGTCTAGAAACCACCTATGCACGCTAGTACATCATTTCATCAATCAAGTTCTATACTAGCAATACACCAAGCAAGCAAGATTATTGAATTTAGCTTACAATGCTCCATATCATTATGTATGCGCACACAATATGCAACAAATAGTCTATGAGCTTGCTCCCCCTATTTGTGTGCTCATGGTTGGGTCATATCATAAAAATTGATCCCATTCCATTGCTCTTTGTGACTTCTTTCTCCCCCTTTGTCAACAATCACCAACAAGGGTGCATAAGATGAGAGAAACAAGTCAATCAACTATGGTTAAATCTAAATCACATGCCTAGAAAATGTATCTCGGTTTGAACCAAGGGCAAGCTTCTTCACACCTCATGAGAATAAGGGTTATCTTGACCATGTTGAGATACATATCATGAGCAAGTGCTAAAGATTCAACACTAGGTTCACAAGCTCACAAACAAGTCATATGCCACCACTAGATCAAATCAAGCATAGAAACAATAGTGGTGCCATATATCCTTCAAATTTATTTGATTTGCAATGGATGAGCCTAGCAAGATGCACATGTATACATGTCTACACAACTAGCAAAGGATGCATGAGATGCAACACACAACTTTACCTTGCTATGTTGGAGGAGAGGCATGTCATATATGGGGGTGCATCAATTCATGTTGGAGAAGCTAAGTATGTTCAACTCATTCCTCAACTTGCAATATCTTTTCTCATCAAGAGGCTTGGTAAATATGTCGGCTAGTTGATCTTCGGTGCCAATGCTTTCAATGCTAATGTCACCCTTTTGTTGATGATCTCTAATGAAGTGGTGCCTCACATCAATATGCTTGGTTCTTGAATGTTGAACCGGATTGTTGGTCATCTTGATTGCACTTTCATTGTCACAAAACAAAGGCACATGCTTGAATTTGATTCCATAGTCCTTCAAAGTAGCTTTCATCCATAGTAATTGTGCACAACAATTCCCGCACTAATATATTCGGCTTCGGCGGTGGAAAGAGCCACACTATTTTGCTTCTTTGAAGACCATGAAACTAGAGACCTTCCTAGCACTTGGCATGTTCCACTTGTACTCTTTCTATCAATCTTGCAACCGGCATAGTCGGAGTCGGAGTAGCCAATCAACTCAAAGCTTGAGCCTTTGGGATACCATAGACCAACATCTTGAGTGCCTTTCAAGTACCTCAACACTCTCTTGGTTGCCGTCAAGTGACTCTCCCTTGGAGAAGCTTGAAACCTTGCACACATGCACACACTAAACATGACATCCGGCCTTGAAGCAGTCACATATAGCAAGCTTCCAATCATTGATCTATATAGCTTTTGCTCAATCATCTTGCCACTATCATCAATATTCAAACCACCATTGGTTCCCATTGGTGTGCTAATTGCCTTAGCATCTTGCAACCCAAACTTCTTGATCATGTCCTTAATGTACTTGCCTTGACTCACAAAAGTGCCATTCTTCATTTGTTTGATTTGAAGACCAAGGAAGTAGGTTAGCTCTCCAAGCATAGACATTTCAAACTCACTAGCCATCATCTTAGCAAACTCTTCACAAAAGAATTGGTTGGTTGATCCAAAGATGATATCATCCACATATATTTGCAACACAAACAATTCATCTTCTATCTTCTTGGTGAAGAGAGTGGTGTCAACTTTACCCATCTTAAAGCCTTTGGAGAGAAGAAAGTCCCTCAATCTTTCATACCATGCTCTTGGAGCTTGCTTCAAACCATACAATGCCTTCTTAAGCTTGTAAACATGGTGGGCTTCTTGTCATCTTCAAAACCGGGAGGTTGCTCAACATAGACTTCTTCATTGATGAACCCATTGAGAAATGCACTCTTCACATCCATTTGATAGAGCTTGATATTATGAGCACAAGCATAGGCTAATAGAATTCTAATTGCCTCCAATCTTGCCACCGGTGCATATGTCTTCCCAAAGTCAAGACCCTCAACTTGTGTGTAGCCTTGTGCCACTAGTCTTGCTTTGTTCCTCACTACCAAGCCATCTTGATCTTGCTTGTTCTTGAAGACCCACTTGGTGCCAATCACATTGTGCTTCTTCGGCCTCTCAACAAGCTCCCAAACTTCATTTCTAGAGAAGTTGTTCAATTCCTCATGCATGGCATTGATCCAATCCGGATCCTTCAATGCTTCATCAATCTTAGTTGGCTCAATGAATGACACAAAGGAGTAGTGCTCACATATGCTAGCCAATCTTGATCTTGTTTGTACACCTCTTTGAATATCACCAATGACATGATCTAGAGGATGATCTCTTGCAATGCTTGAAGGTTGAAGAACTAGTTGATTTGCATTACTTGCTTGACCTTGATCTTGAGCTTCATGTTGAGTACCACTTGTGCTTGCCTCATTGGAATCATCAATTACTACTTGAGTTGGCACTTGCACCTCATCACCATCATCCACTTGCCTCGGCCTAATGTCCCCAATGTCCATGTGCCTCATTGCATGACTCAATTTATCACCACCCACGTCATCATGATTTTGATCTTCACTTTGAGAGCCTTGGGTTTCATCAAATTCAACATCATGAACCTCTTCAACTAGCCCACTAGCCAAGTTCCACACTCTATAAGCCTTGCTAGAAGTAGAGTAGCCAAGAAGAAATCCCTCATCACACCTCTTGTCAAACTTGCCAAATCTTTGCCCCTTCTTAAGTATGTAGCACTTGCAACCAAAGACCCGGAAGTAAGAAATATTGGGCTTCCTTCCATTCAAGATTTCATATGGAGTTTTCTCTAACTTCCCATGGCAATAGAGGCGGTTGCTATAGTAGCAAGCCGTGTTGATGGCATCACTCCAAAACTTCTCACTCACATTGTACTCAAGTAGCATGGTTCTTGCCATCTCAATCAAGGTCCTATTCTTCCTCTCAACTACACCATTAGATTGAGGAGTGTAGGTTGGTGAGAATTGATGCACAATTCCAAGCTCATCACACAACTCTTCAACTCTTGTGTTCTTGAATTCACTCCCATTGTCACTTCTTATCTTCTTGATGGTAGTGTCAAACTCATTTTGCACCCTCTTGACAAATGACTTGAATAGATCATAGACTTCACTCTTGTCATAGATGAAGAACACCCAAGTATATCTTGTGTAATCATCCACAATCACAAATCCATACTTGTTGCCCCCAATTGATGTGTAGTGAGTTGGGCCAAACAAGTCCATATGCAACAACTCAAATGCTCTTGAGGTTGACATCTCATTCTTCTTGGGATGTGAGTTCCCATGTTGCTTGCCGGCTTGACATGCACTACAAGGTCTATCCTTCTCAAATGTGACATCATTCAAGCCTCTCACTAGATCATGCTTCACCAACTTGTTCAATTGCTTCATGCCGACATGTCCAAAGGCGCCTATGCCATAGCCAACCCTTGCTTGACTTGCCAATCAAACATGATGAAAGTTGAGCTTCACTAGCATTGAAATCAACCAAGTACAAGCTTCCATGCCTAAACCCCTTGAAGATGATATTTGCTTGATCCTTGCTCACTACCTCAACATGCTTGTCATCAAATATGCATTTGTAGCCAAGATCACACAATTGTGCCACCGACAAAAGATTGAAGTTCAAAGTATCAACTAGCAACACATTGGAGAGATCCTTGTCATTGGAAATTGCAACCTTTCCAAGCCCCATGACATCACCCTTGCTATTATCACCAAATGTGATGGAGTTGAATCCACCATTGTCATTCTTGTCAAGTAACTTGAACATACTATCTTCACCGGTCATATGATTTGATGCACCACTATCAAGTACCCAATGTCTCCCTCCGGCTTTGTAATTAACCTACAAGAAGACATCAAGCTTTAGTTACCCATTTTTGCTTGGGTCCTTGAAGGTTAGTCACTAGAGTCTTTGGCACCCAAATAGCTTTCTTCTTTGAGCTCATCTATGGTGTACCAATGAATCTAGCACTCACACCACTCTCACTCTTAACAAGCATGTAAGAAGCACTCAACTTGTAAGAGGAGACACTAGTTTTCTTGTTCTTGCATGCATGCTCTAAATGACCAACTTGCTTGCAACTCTTGCAATAGCTACCATTGTTCTTCACAAAACTAGTCTTGTGAGGAGCAAAAGCGGCCTTGCCTTTCTTGGGGGTATAGCCCAATCCCTCTTTGTAGAGAGATGCTCTTTGGCTACCCAAGCACATAAGCAAGCGGTCTTCACCACCATAAGCCTTAGCCAAGGTGTGATTGAGCTCCTTGACTTCCTTCTTGAGAGACTCATTCTCAACTACTAGTGTAGAATCACAAGCATGACCAACACTACTAGATGAAGTAGAGGCATAAGAACATGAAGGGCCAAGTGATGCAACAACAAATGAGTCATCAAGTGAATCACATGATGTGGACACATTTTTATTTTCTATGTTCACCACTTGTGATTGCACTTTCTCTTGCTTCTCAACTAGAGAGGAATGAGCTTTTTCAAGCTTGGAGTGAGCAATCTCTAGCTTCTCATGGTCTACCTTTAGACTCTCATAAGAAGCCCTCAACTCCTTAAGTTCTTGCTCAAGGTTTTGTTTATCCTTGCGCAAGCCCCTACATTCCTTCCTAGAGTCATTGAAAGCACCCTTGCAATCCTCAAGCATGACAAAGAGTTCTTCTTTTGTTGTCTCATCATCATCATCATTCTCATCATCACTCTCGGGTGGAGTTTTTACCTTAGTGGCCTTGGCCATGAAACAAGTCGATGGAGCACCAAATAGAGAAAGCTTCTCTTGAATGGCAATGCTTGCGTGTCCCTTCTTCTTCTTCTTCTTGGAATCATCATCATCATCACTTGAGGAAGATGAATCACTCTCCCAAGTTGCCACATGAGATTCACCCTTCTTCTTCTTGTGAGAAGAGTCTTTCTCCTCCTTCTTCTTCTCTTGCTTCTTCCTCTCCTTTCTCATGGCATCTTCATCATCACTTGCATAGGGACACTTAGCAATGAGATGATCCTTGCCATTGCACCGGAAGCACTTCATGGGACGGTCACTAGACTTGGATGAGCTTCTCTTGCCCTTGGACCGGTACCCCTTCTTCATGAGCTTCCCCATTCTCTTCACAAGGAGTGCCATTTGTTCACTCACTTCATCTTCTTGTCCACTTGAGCTTGAGCATGGTTCATCTTCACTTGAAGACTCTTCTTTCTTCTTCTTGCCTTTGCTTTTGGATGATGTGGCCTTGAATGCCACACTCTTCTTGTCATCATCCTTCTTCTCATTTTCCTTCTTTTTCTTCTTCACCAATTCTTCCTTCTCATGATCTTCTCTAAATTCATCATCGGCCATGATCTCTTGAAGAACTTGGTTGGGAGTTGGCTTCTCCTTCATGGTTGTCTTCACCATGACGGTCTTCAACATGTCAAATCTCTTGGGAAGACACCTCATGAACTTAGTGGAGAATTGAGAATCCTTGATTTCTTCCCCAAGTCCCTTGAGCTCATTGACAATGACTTGGAGCCTATGGAACATCTCGGCACACACTCTCATCCTCCTTCATTGAGAAGCTTGCAAACTTCTCTTGCAACATGTAGGCTCTTGCGGTCTTGACACTTTCGGTGCCTTCATACGCTTCTTCTAGCTTCTTCCAAATGTCATGAGCCACCTCAAGGTTCTTGATGAGCTCAAAAGCTTTATCATCAAGTGCCTCATGGAAAGCACTCACGGCAATATCATTGGCTTGTTGCTTCTTCTCTTCGGCCGGTGTTGGCACCGCACCCTCAACAAGCTCAAACTTGGTTTCCACCACTTTCCACACCTCAAGGTTGATTGACTTGAGATGACTCTTCATCTTAAGCTTCCACTTGGCATAGTCATCACCTCGAAATGATGGTGCCTTCTTGGTGTTGTTGATATGCATAACCAATGCCATTGTTTCACCGTAGGATGTTAATCCAACTCAAACAAACGGTGTCCGGCTCCGATACCACGTGAAAGGTCACAATGGCTAGAGGGGGGGGTGAATAGCCTAATAAAAATTCTAGCAAAGACACTAGATAACAAATTAGATAGCTAGGCGGCAAATGTCAAAGCTAAAGCTTCGACTACTCTATGCTGGCCGTCCTACACAATCCAAGGCTACACAAATCAATTGCACAACAACCACGGTGATAAGCTACACAATGACGGTTCACCGGTAACCGAACAAACAATTCTACCCACGGGATTTAGTCTACACAAAGAGTGGTTCCCGACCGACCACAACAAGCAATTCTACTTTGCGGGAATGTAAAGAGGGATGAAGGTTTATACCGCAGCGTAGAAATGAAGATGGTCAATCACCTAGAGAAGCTCAATCTCAATCACAATGGAGGTCGAAGCCTCGGCAATCACAAATCAACACAATGATTTTTTACCGAGGTTCACTTGCTTCCCGGCAAGCTAGTACTCGTTGTGGCGATGCACTAACTTGCAGTGAGTTCCCGCTCGGTGGCTCGGTCAAAGACCCCGATGGGGAGCCGCAATCTCCACACAAGACAAGGATCACATGGCCACGAGCAATCCACTAGAGTTGCAATTTGGCCCTCCGGGAAGCCAACTGGCTGGCCTCACAAAATCACGCTTGATTGGGGCGGACACAATCACCAAATCCCCTCACCAATCAATCTTACTCAACCGTCTAGGTGACGGGAATCACCGAGAGTAACAAGAAAACCACACGCAATCACCACCTAGTGCCACAAAATCGAAATCACATATGCAATGCACTAGGGTTCCCAACTCCTCTCATGAGCTAGCACCAACCATGGAGAGGGAGAGGAGAGGGAGGGGATCCTCTTGGAGCTCTCAAATCGATCTCTAGAGCACACTCCTTCACTTGATTGGAGCACAAATCAATGGAGTGAAGGGAGGATTGGAGCTCTCTTGTTCTAGGGTTTGAGATTTGGGGAAGAACAAGAGGAAGAGCAGCTTCTCTGTTTCCGTTGAATGAAAATGAGCGAGAGGGAGAGATAGAAGCAGCCGCCGGCCTCGGTCTCCTTTTTGTCTACGGCAAAACCACCAACGGGTGGGAGCCCGTGGCCCCCGCCATGTGCCCACACGCTCCCACTCTACCAACCAACGGACAGCAGCAATCTCCAACGGCAGCTTCACAAGAAAAAGTTCAGGGCAGCCCAATGTGCAGCAGAAGTGGCCTTTCTCAGCAAGACAGCCCAGTCCGGTGGCAACGGCAGGCAGGCCGGCCCAGCTGTGGCAGTAGCGCGTGCGGCCCAAAACCATCCGACGGCAGCAGAGCTGAGCCAATCGGGCTGCAGCAGCGGGACCCAGCATGCCGCTCCACCTCCACAGTCATAACACGCGAGATTAGGAATCCTTCGTACAGCAGAACAGCAACAGCCAACTAAAAACATGTGCCGCTCTTCACTTAACAAAAATAGCCATGGGTCCCACAAGCTAATTAAAGAAATTAGCATCACGTGGCTTCCCTCGTCCTTCACGCACGAAGGCTTCAAAGTAAAATAGCCAGCGATTCCTTGCCTTGCCTTTTGCATGTCCACATGCTAATCACAAAAACAGGCCACCGATGACAAACGACAGGACGGCCCATGGCCTGGCAGCCTGCCAGCAGCCCAGCTAAGAGAGGAGGTCCAGCAACAACTGAACCAAGGAAATTCCGGACCAAAAGCCAAGCAGGCCCCTCTGTTTTAAACGCAGCAAGACAGAGAGCGATGCTAGAAAATTCACTTGGATATTCCAACCCTCTGAATATTTCTGCACAGACTAGGATACTCCAAGATTGACCAAAACTCAATCCAAAAAATGTGATATCTCATCCAAAAGATGTCAAACCTTAAATCCAAAAGAGATAGCACTACACCAAGATTTTCCAAGGGAATTCTCAACCATTTCATCATACCACTAAACCCCGATGCAAATGCAAGTTAAAATATTTTTAGTGGCACTAGATGATGAAAGCAATTATAGTTTTCCCCTCTTAATAGTACGGTTATCAAACCTAAATCACTCACACCCTCTATGGTGTCTTGAGTGCAAACCAAAAAATGGCTCCTATAAAAATACCTTTGCCTTGAGCCCTTTTTATTTTTCTCTTTCTTCTTTTCAAGTTGGAGAGCATGATCATCACAACGAGTCCATCATCTCCACACACAAGTGTTGCCAACCTATCTCAATTTCACTTTTAGAGCAAGGTAGTTAGCAACTAGGTTTCATCAATTAGCCAAAACCAAACATGGAGCTTTCAGAGGAGGAGCGCGAACATGGGAGGCGCTCGCCGCCGTCGCCGTCGCCATCGCCGTGGGCGAGCGAGAGAGAGTGAGGGCGCGGCGAGCGAGGGAGACTGAGGGGCGGCCGCGAGGGTGGGGGTGTGGGGTTTGTCGGGTGCACGGCGGAGTGACCGAGGCGGTATATGGGCCGGGTGCTTGAAGCCCAGCATTCGACACATCGAACGTACAATCTAGAGCATTACCGAAGAATAAAACAGCACCAGCTGGCTTATCAGCCGCAAAAACCATTTGGATGTGCTTTTGTTCACACACCATTTACAGACAAGGTTTTAGATTGTTGAGTGACATAGTTTTGAGCTCGAGTACAAAATGTGGGATACGATGATCTCATCTCGTTTAAGTATATTGTAAAAGTAAATTATTAGGAAAATTTTACTATATGGTCCATCAAACAACGAACTACAGTAATGAACTTGATCACAGAATTTCCTTTTGTCTTTTCATTTTAATAACCTCTATGATTACCGTCCACTTCCACGACTCTGATGTATTTGTAAAACGGCACCTTTTTCAGATATTACACGAATCAGTGTTCCAAAGATACAAAAACTAGACAGAACCACAAGACACTCTCTGTACGCTAACCATTATTTTCAGAAACAAATACAATTTCTATTTCATGTGTATAGACTATGCCGAAGCTCATCCGACCCCTCAAAAAACCAATGCCTACAAGATGATACAAATGCGAGATTGAACCGGAGACATGTTAGGTGGTGGCCTGAGACAATGCAGATCCAATCTGAAGCATGAGAGGATACACCGGACTGAATTCCTTGTCTCCTCGAGACCTGACCGTCGTCTCGTAGTCATCCAGGGTTGCTTTCACCCCCTTCCAGATCTGGTCCTCACCTTGTGAATCAAGCCATAGAGAGTACTGCAATGGTGTGAGCTTGTTGCGCTGTAATGGCGACTGCAGCTCATCAGGCCCTCGAGAATACAGGTGGTGGAGGATCACGCTTGGTGGCAAGTCCTGAAGGAGCGGAGACTTCTCAAGCTGTGACGTTTCCAGGAACAGGACAGGACGGAATGCCCGTAGTGCCCGGTATGGTGCCCCCAGCTGCTCCACTGGAAACAGGTTCTGACCAACAGCAAGCTCCAGCTCAGCCATGTCCCGTGCCATTCTCAACTTCCCTGCTTCTGAGAGTGGCCTGACAAGAGAAGCATGCCTTATAAAAAATATGAGGACCCTTGAGGCCATCCTTCTAACCATGATGGTACATATGGTTTCTGAACGAGAGGATGATGAAGGCAACAGTTTTGATAAGAACTCGCTGCGGAAGTGGACAGTGCATTTCTGAAGCTCTTCCATGTAAGCTGATGCATTGTTATCCATTGCTGCATCCATTCCATGACCTGAAAAGTCCTGCTCATGCATTTTCAGGATGCATGACTCGAGACGATCAAGCATTGCTTGGAACAGGGAAGTCACTGAATCACAAGCAACACCATAAACAACACCAAGGGAGGGTGAAAGGACTTCCGAAGCAACATTTGGGAGTGTTGACAAGACGCTAGAAATGCGCATGTGAACCTCCTGAAGGTGAAGACACAAAGCAAAATTTTTGAGTTGGGCTGCAGTTGCTGTGCCGCTAACTTGTCGAGCTTCAGGGCCAGTAGAGATCTATTAAGAAAAAAAGTATGTTAGAAACTGAACATGGAAACTAAAACAGTTTGTGTTAGATGAACCTTGACACATTGCACAGCACAAGCATGCAAGAAAGAATGGAGCAAAGGTAGAAGTTATTATCGATGCATGTGAAGTGGCTAGCTAGACAATTGAACAGTCAATAAGAAATTTGCAAAAACCAAAAAGAACGCATACAATCCATGTAAACTGTAATGATATGCTGCAATGATACAGGTCTTTTAATTTACTGAAGGGTAAGCATAATGATCCAGCCTTTCCCCAGGTGAAGGGTGCAGGACCAAAAAAAAGTACTTAGTATACACTGTTCATATTGTTGACTTGAAAGTGAAGCCAACTCGTGTACAAGAAAATAGAGATGTGTACAGCATAGTGACATGACAATTGAACCGTATTTTGCCATGACTTGTACAAGCTAGATAACCATGGTTTCTTTACTTCTGTAACCAATAGGTGACTAATCAGAATAGAATACAAGCTTACGTACAGTCGTACACCATATTGACTAACAGGTTTCACTCAGTGAAGTCCAAAAATCACTGAACTGAACCAAATTTGCACAGTGTATTTTTTGCCTTAGAGAGTAAGCACATTCATGAAACTAGAGTTATTGTACCAGCAAAGGTTTTCAGAACACAAAGGATACAAGCGACTCAGCATAATTAAAAGCACATAAATAGACATTTTAATGCAACAGATTATGTTTGGTTGCCAACTAATGTTGCCACACATTCTTGACCTGTTGAAACTTGAGAACTCATGGACATTTTCTTGTTCTTGTATAGCTGACCTTAGTCTTGCCACACTTTTGGCAACAAAAATAGACACCTAAGGTTAGGCAAGAAATCAGAATCTATGACATGAGGGGCAGGTGGCCAAGAAGTTAGGCAGGCTGCGTTGTAGAAGAAACCAAACATTGCCTACTCAAACTGTGGCTGGCTAAGGTTAGGCATGAAATTTAGTTGCAAACCAAACAGATCCTTGGTAACTCGATTACTCAAACACTTATGAAGAATCCTATTCCTCCCACTTAAGATATGGAGCTAATCAGCTAACAGATACAGCTAGAATCACCAAAAACACATTGGTCAGGCTTCAACTAATATTTGGTTACAATCAGTGAAGCTGGTCTTCCAAGAAGAGAAAAACAGTAGTGGAATATGGTATACACAAGTTTCAAGTCATAATGTTACATCAGAACTTACTAAACCTACCACAATGACTAAATTTAGTCATAGCTAATGAAGAGAAGCATACAAAATCCACAGGGAAAAAAAACCATATGCAAATAACTTCACTAGATCATTATAGGTAGCAAGTGGATACCTGATATTCAGCTCTCTGCGCTAAAAGAAGCAAGGTCTTCCCAATTTCACGTAGAACAAGAAGAAGCAAATGCCCATGAGTTCTCACTACTTCGATTTCCTCTTGTATGCGAGAAACTAATCTTGAGATCTGATCCTTTGAAGGTATAGTTCCACGATTTGACATTGGAAATATGCTGTTGACATAATCAGATAATCGACTATGACACAGAGCCAAAAAGGCTGTCTGGAATATCTCAATGGCTGAAATCATATGATCTTTCCCTTCAGGAGTGAGAGCTGGAAGGGTGCCCTTTACATCAGTATCTCTTGAGATCCTCTCAAGAAGGTTTTCGACCATCGAAAACAATCTTGGATACCCAAGAGTAAATATTTCCTTCACAAAGCTTGAAGCTGTAAAGGTAGACTTCATTTGACTTGCAAAAGCCTTAACGATTGCATCCCAAACTCTCTCTGTTATGAGAGGCTCACCCTCCTGCGGAAGATTTATTTTATTTTTGTTAAAATAACAGAAGCTTTTAAGGATGGCAGGCCTGTTTATATAGAGGAGCAACAAAGAAAATGGTAATAGTCTTATTGTCTGCAATTATGTATGTAAAAAATCATACTTCATTGAAATTACAATTAAGGATGCCTGAAAATACTGTTGGTATTCACTAGGTATAGGTACCAAGTGCACATTTCATTCTACATTAAGCACCTTGATCCAAGGGATTCACTAGCTTAGTTCTAGTATCAACTACCAGACAATAGTAACATCAGTGGAGGAAACAGCTATGAACAATTGAAGCTGTACCCTTCAAATTTAACAAAACATATAACCTAAAATATGTGATGTGTTTACTAGAGAAGATCTACTGGTGTTCTGGTACATCAACATGCTCATTCTTTACTGCCTACATTGTCATTTTGGATCACTTCCATCGCTGTTACATGTTAACAATTCACAAACTAGCATCACAAGATTAACGACTTTGTGTTATACTAACAGTTGCACCACTTTGTTAAGTTCCAATTTGCAATTTCAATTCATTTCAATCTGATCTAATAAGTTCATGCATCAAACACTTACCTGCCAAACCTCCTCAAGGAAAAGCATTTGGGTGAACGGGACACGCTTCTTAGTGAGCACAGTCTGCAGCTGCCAAGCAGCGGTCACTGCCCGGTGGAGCTCCTCCATGCACTGCCTCATCCTATCCCATAGTGCCTCCGCAGCCTTCTTACTCCCACCAATCTGCGGCGTGCCACTCCTCTGCACCCCTCCAGGGCCACCTCCAACTCCAGCAGTCATTGATATCGCCTTCATGTCCAGCGCGACAGCCACACTCTTTGCACCGGCTGCCTTGTGCTTCCCCACAAGCCCCTCCACTGCTGTCTTCAGCTCCCCAAGATTGTAGTACACCTGCAGCCCGCACCACACGTCGTTCTGGTTGGACTCGGAGACACCGCGATCGATCACAGCGCTGGCCTCGGAGCGCAGCTTGGACGCGGCGGCATCCACCTTGCGCATCTCCTCGTCAACGGCATTGATCCCGGCGAGGTTCTTCTCCTCATAGAGGAGGCGGATCTCGCGGTAGAGCTCGGCCTGGCGCGCGAGGTCCGGCGCAGGGGAGGAGGCGAGGAGGCGGGAGGAGAGGCGCACCAGGCGGTGGGAGTGGAGGAGGAGGTCGGCTGTGGCCAGGAGGCTGGAAAGGGAGGCCGAGGAGTGCGCGAGGTGGGAGCGCGGCGCCGAGAGGTGGGAGGAGAGGAGGGAGAGGTGGGAGGAGAGGAGGTTGAGGTGGGACGGGAGCGAGGAGAGCGACGCGGAGGCGGAGCGGAGCGAGAGGAGGTGGGAGAGGAGGAGCGGGTGGCGGCGCAGCACCTCGACGCGGAGATGCCGGCGGAGGAGGCGGATGGCGTCCTGCAGCTGCTCGGCGCGGGAGGCGGCGAGTCCGGAGGAGAGCGCGGCGGAGGAGAAGTCGGAGGGGAGAAGGACGGGGACAGGAAGGCGGAGAGGACGGGGTCGGAGGCGAAGGCGTCCAGCGGGGAGGCGGGGTCGTCGGAGGTGGGGGACGGCGGCGAGGCGAAGGAGGCGGCCGTGAGGAGGTCCTTGGACGTCGGCGAGAGGAGGAGACGTGGAGTGGTGGGCGGCGGCGCTGCCATGGCGGCGGCGGCGGCCGTCGGAGAGATGGGGGTGGATCTGGATGTGGAGGGAAGGGAGATCTAGCGGAGAGTGGGAACCCAGTTGGCCTCGCGGTCGTTGCCCTGCTTTGGTTTTTTGTGCTTGGGATGATCAACTGGTTAAGTGAGGATTAATTTCGAAAAAAAAAACTTTTTTAAGAAGAACTATTTACTTACGATTCAGTTAATCATTCTAATTGTAAACACACATCTATATAAGTTTACAAAATTTGTGATAATTATTACTTGTCAAAGCTAACCACCTTACACAAACATAACACGGCACAAATTATACTGTTAGGGCATGTTTGAATGCCCGAAATTGAATTCATAGTATAAATTATAGTTATGAAAAAGGAATTCATAAAAGAGTTAAATGCACTGTAGGTCCGTAAAATTGTAGCATTGTCTCATTTGGGTCCATAAACTATGAAACCAGACATCTACCCACAAAACTTTTGAATCGGTTCACTCTAGGTCCGTAAAGTTGTAGCATTGTCTCATTTGCGCGCCGCCCATTTGGGGGCGCGCGAGCTCGCGCACGCCACGCGGAGCTCCCTCCTCCTGCAGGTCGAGCATGAGGTTGAAGATGGGGTCGAGCCGGCGGCTGTGCTTAGAGGAAGAAGAACGGTTCGGGAGTGAGATGGGAGATTGAGGAGAGGTGTTTTTGTTAAATTACACGACAAAACGGGGCTGTTTTCGATTTTGGACCCCGAGTGAACCGGTTTCAAAGGTTTTGGGGGTAGATGCTTGATTTCTAGTTTACGGACCCAAATAAACAACGCTACAAGTTTACGGACCTACAGTGCATTCAACTCTTCATAAAACCAGCTAAATGAAGTTTAAATTATGGAGAAGAAGAAATCTATGGAATCCATTTACATCTCCTAGCTCCTACCATATGTATTTGAGATAGACTGATATGTGGACTTTGGAAAGTTGTGAAGTCTCAAATTCTTCTTCCACAACTATAGTTTATACTATAAATTCAATTCCGAAAATTCGTGGATCCAAACAAGCCCTTATAATAATTTATGTAACACCTCAAGTGTTAATTAGCCTAATTGCATCTAATTACCTGAGCATAAGCATCATTAAGTGCTTAATGACAATGCATTTGATTGGCAATTGAAATTCAAATTTGAAAACCTACTTTCAAAAATATTTAGAATTTTGATATGCTTCAAAAAGCAAAGTTGTCATTTTCATTATTGTGAGTAACTTTCATGTTTGGAGATTTTTGAGTTTCAATATGAAATCTTGAGTATTTGAAAAAGTGGAAAAAAATCTCCTAGCCGCTACGATACCGCGCCCATCCCTCTCCCTCTGCTCACCATCGCCGCCGTGGTCGCCTCGCGCGCCTTCACGGCTTTCCCGCGGCCGGGCGCGTGGACGGCGACGCGAAGGCCCCGGCCACCTCCCCGCACCGCCCGAGCCGAAGCCGGCCATTCCCATTTCCCTTTCTCCTCCATTTCCTCCCTCCGCTCCCGTCGGCCGCCATCACCGTCGCCCAAAATTCGCCCTCGCCACTTGATCATTTTCCAATTCCCCACGCTCATAGCTCCGCCACAAGCTCCGCTTCATCCCCGACCCGGCCTACACCTTACGCCATAGCAAGGTGAGCTCGTACCTCGCGCCGCCGCCATGGCCGCGAGCTTGGTCTCGCGTGGCCAACTTCCTCCCGTCTTTGTTTCCTCCTTCTCTTTAGCGTTTCGAGGTCGCCCGCCATGGTTAGGTTAGCCCTAAGACCTTGCTAGCCCTAGCGTCGTGGTTTCGCCGGAACGCGGCTTGCCCTTGTGAGCTCCGCGCCGCCGTCGCTGTGCGCCGCCGCCGTCTTTAGTCCGTTGTAGCTAGCTTTTTCTACACCGTTGGATGCGCGGCAGCCCTAGGAGTCGTGTCGACTCGGTCCGTCGCCGAAACGTCGCCGTCGGCGAAGTTCATGGCCGGCCGAGCGCCTGCGTCGCGCTACGCTCGGGCGCCGTTCGAGGACTTCATTTTGTAAATTTGAGAAAACTCGGGGTCTTGGTGTTAAGTGAAAGACTCGGTTGAATAGTGTCAAATAGTGGTTTGGACTCGTTTGTAGATTTAGTAAAGCGCGAGGGCTTTTCGCAAAACCGCCATCGCCAGCGTCGGGCGCGCCGCTCTGCGCTCGCGTGGGCCGAGTCGCGGCCGGCCGGCTGCTTCGCCGCGTTGGGCCGCGCGCTGCCGCAGCGCGATGGGCGCCTCCCGCTCGCGCCTCGGCTGCCGGGCCACGCGCACGCGCGCTCGCGCCGGAGGCCGAGTTGGGCCGAAATGGCCAAATCGGCCCGAGTGCTGTTTTCATTTTGAAAATGCTTTTCTATTCTAATTTTGATTGAATAGTGTTAGTATTTGTTTATTTTGTATAAAATTGATCATAGCTCCAAAAATTATGAAAATTTTTGTGTAGCCCTCTCATGAGATGCTTGATCTAGGAAAAATATGAAATCTGATTTTGGGCAATGTTTTGCATGTTAATTAATTAGCTCATTTAATTAATAAAGGCTTCTTCTTTCAATTTTATTAATTTATTTGTTATTCCAAAAATCATGAAATTTATTGTGTGACTTAGTTATGATGTAAGTAGCTTAAAATAAAATTTTGGACTTAATTGGAGTAATTTTATTTTATGCCTTATTTATGTTTAATTAATTAATTGTTTAATGCTTTAATTAATCTTTAAACTTGATTAATCATTATAGGGATTGTTTGACTTTTTGGATTGAGTGTTGACCCTAGGTCATTACTCTTAATGACCTTTGGCACCTTTACTTAATTGTTTGAGCTCATGTTTTTCATGCCAATACGTTTAATAGGGGTTATTTTATGTGCCTAAGTTAATTAAAGTAAAATCTTAGGTGCGGGTGTTAGGTCTTTAACTCCGAGATGAATTGTTATATGTTCAGTTGTGTAGATCTGGTAAGTGTGTTTGCTTTTCTTAAGAAAAATTCAAAACCCTTGTTATAGTGATTTGAATATATTTTGGAGAACTCGGTAAACGAGTGTCGTGATGTAATCATATCAACTTGTCATCATGAGCATCATGTCATCATCACTATCCTCACTTATGTATTCGATATACTTATTCAATGCATATGCATGCAATAGGTGCGCCGCGGGAGTGACCCTGTTGGAGTTCGAGGAACGTGCCCGCGGGGAGCGGAGATTCCTCGGGAACAAAAGGGTCGGGTGGTCGAACCGACGCCATAGAGGAGGTTGTACTTGAGTGTCCACGACACGAACCATCAACCTTCGTGAAAGGCAAGCCCCGGAGCATTTTAACTTCCTAACTTTTATAATTACTAAATGCTTTATGATTGTTGCATTAAGTTCTAGGAATTGAATTGGCACCCTTCTTTGCATTTATATCATTCCTTGTCCAGTTATTATCCCTGAAATCCTAATGATATGATACCGTAGCATTTGCTTAGCCATGCTTAAACGGTAGAAGTCGAGTGATTAATAATCACTTGCGAGAAATTAGGATGATGGTTCACGGTTGGCTATATATGCTATCGTGCAAATAACCATGTGTATGTAAATCGAAGGCAAGACGGAGCGCATGAGCTACATGGTCGGCCAACCTTGTTAGTGAAGCGTACCGTCGTGCAAATTAATTACCCACAAGGAATGGAGCCCATCTTAGTCATGTTGAACGGTGCCTAGCACTTAGGCTTTGGATCCGAGGTTATCCGCGAAGCCTAGTAGCTCAACTTAGGCCGGATCGCGAAGAGTATCAAGTCTCACCCGCCGAGCGGGTGTTATAATTCCGATCCATTGGCATATCCGGCGTGGTATGTCCGTGTGGGAAGTCATGTCCGTAAGTCCGGAGGCGGGTGTTATAATTCCTTACCTCATGGCATGGTGGCAACCCTAAGTGAGGCGCTATTCGGATCCGTGATTCGAGTTGTACGAATGGTGTTCTACGGCTACCCTTAGCGGGGTGTCTTAGGGAGAGTGTTAGGAATATTTCCCCAGCTGGGTAGTAATCGATTCGAATCGCCATCGTCTCCTGGATAGTGAGAAGCTTGACGGGATCATCTCCATACTTGAAAACTTTAAGTTGTTTGGATGGGTGATCACACTTTGCAAGATAGGCGATAATGAACGATATGGTTATGTATTTCTCTACTCAATTGCTTGTTTAGCACAGGTGCAAACCTAGTTAACGGGTTAATGAAGATTAACTTGATGCTAATAACAACATGTTTACTCTTATCATCTAAAGCTTTTACGCAAAATGAGTAAGCCAACTCCACCTATAAAGCTTTGCATAATCCTTGGAGTCGTTATTTGTTTCATGTCGGGTAAGTCTTGTTGAGTACAATTGAGTACTCGGGGTTTATTCCCTCTGTTGCGAGATGACATCTTCTATAATGGTTGCCGCAACTACGCCTTCTCCCCTGCCGGGAATGAAGACTAGACCATTGGGCATGGTCTCTAGTAGATCTCTTACCTTATATTGCTTTTGTAAGATATGAGCTTTATGCGGCAATGTAACCCTTAAACTACTGTTTTAGTTTTTAAAACTATGCTTCTTCCGCTACCCTATATTCTGGTTTGTAATAACTAGAGTGTACTCCGATATTATATAATCTATGTAGATTATTTGTAAAAGATTGTAACAGGTGATGTGGTTATCTTTGAATTACTACGATCTTGGTTCGTTGCAAGTTGGTTTGAAATCCTTCGTGATTTCGTTGGACTACCGGGTTTATATAAGACAAAGTATGTGTGTCAACGTATTAGCGGGGACATTTGTACTTAATCTTGTATAAATTGGTCGGTTCCGTGACGGCGGCATCGGAGCATGGTTCAACACTAAACACGTCATTTGTGTAATAAAACAAAAGCTTTTGCGAAAACTTAATTTTGAACATAAAGGTTGCCGGTGTTCATATCTTTTATGCCCATATAAGGACTTACAGGTGGCTTAGTAAGTACTAACCTGGGGGTTATTGCATTAGTGCCGCTGGGACTCGCGTCTCTACTGATCAGATAGTAAAAGATGTGAGCATTTTAGTTGAGGGTCGAACCTATATTGTGAACCTTATAGTGTTGCTGGTCAGGAATCGATGTAATTCGGGTATGAATTGGATGAGCCGAATGGAGTTCTTATTGACACTACCACTCGTGTGGTAATGTTGAGAGATCCTACCAATAACGAAGCTTTCCTAGTTGAGCTCCCTCGTGATACCACCATTCGCAATACGGCTAATCCGCTTTGAAGCAAAGGCCATTGCGATATTCCGTGGTTTGTGAGTTTCCGGATGTCTTTCCGATGACTTGCACGGATTACCTCCGGAACGTGACGTGGAGTTCAAAATTGAATTAATCCCTGGTGCTTGCTCCTATCTCTCGAAGACCATATCGAATGCCACCCAATGAGTTGAAAGAGCTTAAAACTCAATTAGGTGAACTTTTAAAGAAGGGTTTCATTCGCTCCAGTTCCTCGAATGGGGTAGTCTGTTATCTTTGTAAAGAAGAAGGACCAAACATTGCGCATGTGTGTGGATTATCGGCCGCTCAATGCCGTTCTTGTCAAGAATAAGTATCCTCTTCCTCATATTGATATCTGTTTGATCAACTATCTAAAGCTAAGGTATTCTCCAAGATTGACTTGAGATCGGGATATCATCAAATCAGGATTCGTCCGAAGATATTCCCAAAGCGCTTTCTCAACCCGCTATGGGTTGTTTGAATATCTTGTCATGTCTTTTGGCTTGACCAATGCTCCTCGCCCACTTTACATACCTTATGAATAAGGTATTCATGCCCGAATTGGATAGATTCGTGGTGGTTTTCATTGATGACATTCTTATCTATTCTCAAAATGAAGAAGAGCATGCGAGCATCGAGAATTGTCTTGACTCGCTTGCGTGAGCATCGGCTCTATGCTAAGTTCAGCAAGTGTGAGTTTTGGCTGAAAAAGGTACCTTTCCTAGGTCATGTATTATCGAAGATGGAATTTTGTTGATCCTTCAAAAGTGCAAGAGGTGTTAGGCTGGAAAGCCCCGACTTTGTTCATGAAGTTCGAAGTTTTCTTGGTCTAGCTGGATATTATCGTCGCTTCATTAAGGACTTCTCTAAAATTGCCAAGCCCATGACACGATTGCTTCAAAAGGATGAAAAATTCTGTGGACTCCAGTGTGAGAAGGCTTTTGATACTTTGCGGACTTTGTTGACTTCCGCTCCTATCTTAGCTCAACCGGATATCGAGAAGCCTTTTGACATATTTTGTGATGCATCGGCACCGGTTTGGGTTGTGTTCTTATGCAAGATGGCCGAGTCATTGCCTATGCCTCGCGTCGGCTCCGGAAACACGAAGTCAATTATCCCACTCATGACTTAGAGTTAGGCTGCCGTTGTTCATGCTCGAAGATATGGAGACATTATCTACTTGGTAATGTATGCAATATCTATCGATCATAAAGCCTCAAATATATCTTCACTCAACCGAGAAATTTGAACATGCGTCAAAGAAGATGGTTGGAGTTGATCAAGGACTATAATCTTCAAGTACATTATCATCCTGGCAAGGCAAATGTGGTTGCGAGATGCCTTGAGCGAGAAAGTCACATTGCCACTCCTTAGTTGTTGAAGATTTTCATATGTCTCGTCTTCTTCATCCTATTGTTCTTCATAATCTCACGGTGGAATGCTCTCTTCGAAACCAAATCATTGAGCCGCAAAAGACCGATAAAAGTGTATTAGGCATCAAGAAAAAGATGAAAGCGCAAAAAACCAAGCATTTTAGAGTTGATGATCAAGAAATTCTACGGTTTAAGGATAGACTTGTTGTGCCAAACAACAAAGAGCTAAGGAATCAAATTATATTCGAAGCTCATTCTTCTAAGTTGTCCATTCACCACGGAAGTAGTAAGATGTACCAAGACCTAAAACCCTTACTCGGTGGCCCAAAATGAAGAAAGAAATTGCAGCCTTTATTGCTCGTTGCGACAATTGTTGCCGTGTTAAGGCGATACACATGAAACCTGGATTGCTGCAACCCTTATCTATTCCTGATTGGAAGTGGGAAGAAATAAGCATGGACTTTATTGTTGGCTTGTGTTGATACTAGATACGCACACGAAAGAATCAAAGAGAAATAATCCGCAAGCGCACGGATATCGGTGAGCACTTCACAGGGAGATAATCCAGTATCGTTATTTATTTATCCGCTAGGAGAAAACGTGCATCCGACTAACCCAAGTCTATACTTAACCCCGAGCTACGAGACAAGGTAAATGAGCGATATAGAGAGGATTACTACCACAGTCTCCTTCCAACCTATGGCAAGCTTTGCAACTACTACTCTATGGGAGCACCTAAGAAAAGACACCACGAGAGGATGCTTAACCTAGCACTTTTGGACCTACCTTACCTACCGACGGGAAGTGGATTACAAAGGTAACAAAGGGACTGTCATCTCCCGCTACTACCACGGTTCCGGCCGGATAGGGAGCATCTACGAGTGAACCTAGCCCAAGCACCACCCTTACGCTACGAACGATTACTCTATTCCCAACCGGAAGCGAATAAAGTAAACTCGTAAACCAAAGAGCAATAATAACAATAACTTACTAGTATCGAAGTTGAATTGCGGGAATGATCCTAGAACCAAGCCTCGGGTTAGGAGACTTGATCCCGGGTACAACCGGAGAGGAGACACCGACATGCATAGGGCTTCCTCCAACTCTACCTCCACCCTATACTCTCTCTATCTATCTTGAATGCTAGGCTCTAGGGAGGAGATCCATTCAAGGGACCCCTCTCACTTTGATCCTCTCTCGGAAATAATGAATTAGGGTTTCATGGGATGCCTCCTCCGGGGGCCGGGGGCCCGCTTATATAGCCCCTAGGATGCACCGCGGCCCTCGGATCAAACCGACCTAAACGGACGATTATTATTCATCCTCAAAGGCGGTGGAACGCGGGGATCCGCGAGGCGGTTCGATTGGTTGGGCGCGGTCGGCCGACTCTAGGGGAAGTCGGCCGACTCCCCACCGAGCCCGTTCGGGCTCCCGTTTGGTCCGAGCCTTCTCGAACCTTCCAGTTACGAGAATTTTCACCGGTTCCCGATTATCTCTATGTAAACGACATGTGGGTCTTCCTTGGGTATTTTCGGTGACACCCTGCGAGAAACGGACATTCACCAAAACTCGTGGAATTCCATTAGTGTAAGCCCTATATCTAGATGGTAATTATATTTAGGTCCTTTTTCATGTTTAGTTGACGGTAAAAATTGACACTTAACGCCGTCAACAACTCCCCCAAGCTTACCTTTTGCTCGTCCCGAGCAAAGATAAACTCGTGATGGATCGGGGAGTTGCTACAATGCTTTCACGCCTCAAAAGTACACATGCGTTCAAACAAGAACTCTCCTCCGGATTAGAGTGAACTATTCGACTCAAAACTTACTCATATTACCTTTCACCATGGGGCTTGTAGCCGTCACTTGGGTCTTGAGCGGTTGAAAGACGAACGGTCAAGTCAAGCGCTATGTTTCTCGCTCTTTGATCAACTATTATTCCAGAAGTTTTTGCAAGATTTTCAAATAAAACTCGAGTTTCCTTGTATGAACCTTTCAAGTCTCTCATTTGTGGTATTTCTGGATCCTCTCCAAGGCATGAGTAGTGTATGCCTTCTCTCTTCTCTCAAAATATGTGGTATTTGTGGAATTTAAGGCATAGTGAAAAGAGCCTTCTCTCTCTCACCCTACTTTCTAATAGGCTTATGTGGAGCTCATAGGTGGGGAGACACTCAAACTCACTTGCATATATTGTACAGTTATACCATGGATCCAATAGGAACTAAAATAATAAAGTCATATGTGCATGTGAATGAGGAAATGGAATGAATGATAAGATGATGATGATAAGGAAATGATTATGAAGGGTGATCACTTGGTGAACATCTACTTCTACACTTGCTCCTTTGGGGATAACATGACTCCCTTTATTCGGAAACCTTGAAACTTCTTGAAAGGAAGGACTTGGCTACTCTTTCTTTCTTTCTTTCTCTTCTCTTTTTTTTTTCCTTTCTTCTTCTTTTTTTTTCTTTCTTTTCTTTTTTTTTTTTTTTTTCTCTCTCTTTTTTTTTAGAGCAACCAATCCTCTGAAAACGAAACTTTAGCAACGGAGAGTGTATAACTTGAAATGATAATGACCGGAGCTTTTATGTAGGAGTAGAACCTTTTCGGATGAAGTGAAATGAGTGGCGTATGTATTTTGTGGATGGATGGATGGATGGATGCGTACTCCCGGGGTAGGAGCAAAGCATAAGCGCGTATCTCCGGGGTAGACAAAGACACAATATGTGGGGGAATGCGTACTCCCAAGGTAGGAGCAAAGCATAGGTGCGTATCTCCGGGGTAGAGATAGCACAATATGTGGTGGATGTGGATCTATATGTAGGTGGTACTTCTAGGGACGAAGTAGCACGATTGAATGTAGTATTTATAAAATGGGTGCATGCTTCGAGGACGAAGTAGCATAGATCAATGGATGAAGAGCACATAGTATTGACTTTAAGCGCATGATTTGGTTCCTTATGGGTCCACAAGCATAACCACACTCAATGCCTATAAAGACTACACTCAAGCCTATGATCTATATAAAGAGATGGGTTTTCCTAATCTAGCAAGCATGAATGTATGGTTTGTGGTAGGAATTTTGAACTCGTCATACGGGAACTCATCATGCAAAAAATTTTTAAGATTTTTAAAAGATAAACTCTCGAGAACTCTAGCATCTCTAGGAACAAGATGGACAGCAGCTCAAAACTTTCCCATATCATATCCGTCAACTACCTAGACTTAGATCAAACATTCGCTACCCACAAGTTTCGGGTTGAGTAAATCTCAAATCTAAACGGTTGTGTCCAAAACTCGGGAGAGTGCAAGGTTGAAAACTAGGTACTTGAAAGGAATTACGGCGAGCAACTATTCATCATTTCCATATAAGAGCTTATTACGTAGGGTTCATTTTAGCAAGCAGACTTTTCACATACTCTCCTCTATTTTATTTTGCAAACTTAACAAATAGATGGATAGATAGATAGATAGATAGATAGATAGATAGATAGATAGATAGATAGATAGATAGATAGATAGATAGATAGATAGATAGATAAGCTAGTGATACTTAGCTGGATACAAGGGGTGCTCTCCCCAAGCTGGATGTTGACGTAGTCTGTTGGTGTTGGCGAGTGGCGGTGAAGGCGTCTTGCTCCTCCTCTGGAGTGTCGGGGATAATGGCTGTAGAGACTGACACGGCGGCGTGAAGACGGCACTCGACAAGGGACGGGACGTCCTTCGCTGTTAGCTCTTCTTGATCCTTCAAATTCTGTGAGGCTCAAATAGACAGCAAAGCTTGTGGAACCGATTAAGCGTTAGTGATAACCCTCTAAGCCTTGAATGTCTAGAACCTTCTTAACACATAAATCTTTTCAAGTAGGATCTTAATATTTTTACAATTTTATATTTATGATATGCGGCGAGAAAAATGCAACTAAGATGGAAACTTATTTTTATGCCACCACGGTGGATATCTTTGTGGTGTCGCACCACAAAATTATTCACATGGGGCTTAGCATTTTCTAGATGCAATGCAAGACAAAATTATTTTCCTTTCTAATGCGGATGCAACAAAGTAAATGTGCAACAAGAAGCGATTATGCAAAAAGTAAATATGCTAAAGGAAAAACTTATGCAATCTTTGAAGTGGGAAATATGGATAACTACCAAGTTACCTCCTTGGCGAGGGTTCGGTGTTTTAAGTCCTCTGAATGACTTCTTGTCGTGTTCAATCCTTCGGTGCTTCATTTGATCTCAAAGGTAGAGACCTTGAGAACTACACCTCTTGAGTTGATATCTCTTGAGGAAGGGGTCATCCATGTTCTTTCCTTGTCCACGGTCTGAAGTGAATCTTTTAATTGTAATGCTGGCAGCATCTTGTTTAGTGTGCATGTTGCAGGTTCAGAACTTTATCACTGGAGCACCCTGGGATGAAGAGTAGATGCTTCTAGTGGGCTTCTCCCTTGACCTTGTGCTCTACTTATTGTTTTTTCTCTGTAGAGGATTAGTGGACAACACATACCCGAAGGAATATACAAATAATAACAAGGGTAGAGATGTCATAGAACTAAAGGTCATATTCTATGCAACAGAAAGTTGGGTTTAAAATTTTAATTAGCATGGAACATTTACTCAACATTACTTCTTCTCTTAAGGATTGATTTTATTTTGTCTAAAGCTTGATTGGTGTATGAAATCTATAGAAAACACTCAAATTTATAGAGAGGAAGTAATTGTGAGTGGAGGGATTTGTAAACCAGTGTGCCAAAGTGACGAGGGCTTGAGAAGAGGAAGGGCATTGTTGGATCATCATTAGAGGTGCCGGCGGCCTTCCTCCCCCAAGCTTGTTGTCGCTCATCATTGGAAGCCAAGTGTGTGTGTTGAATCATCCCTCAAAGTGTGTTGTAACTCTATGTTTTTTAGACACTGTCCATCCTCTGTTCTGAAGTCTGTCGGAGAGGGATCTCGATTCTAGGTCCGTTGAGCAAAGATCTCTCCTTTGGACTGTCCAATCCAGGATATGAGGATGCAGATAATTGCATGATCTTCTTTTGTCAACCATTCTTGATTTTTGTTGAGCCTTGGTTGACTAATTGATGTTCATTGGAGATGTAGACGGGAGTTCTTCCTTGATGGTCTTTGTCTTCTAGCAGCATGGCGAAGAGTTGCAGTTAATGATACGCCATCCGTCTTGATGATCAAGGAAGGGACATCATTAATTGTATGCAGGCTTCATCTCCAATGGCATAGGGACATCATCTTGCAAATGTAGTTGTTCATGGTCTTCTTGGGCTTGGTCGGTAGTCAATCCCTTGATGGTGATTGGTTGACACAAGGATGCATGCTATATGACATGCTTGTCCTTCGCCGACGTGCAAGATGGTGTCTTCAAGAATAATAAGAGCGAGGTCTTTGATTGACCAAAATGAGGTGAGTTTCTCCCGGCTTCTCATTGGTGTCCTAGCTTGAGTTTTGGGCTCAATACTATGATGTCTTCAAGGTTGCTCATAGTTTGTCGCCTTGTTCATCCACTTCCTTTGGGTGAGTGCTATTGATGTGGATCCTTCTTGTAGCACTCTTGTCTCCTTTGTTCCATCTTGAAGTGGTGATTTGGCGGAGTTCACCATGAATAGGCGAGGCCATACATTCTTTCGACTCTTTCTTGGACGATGAATGAGCTATGTCTTACGTGCGAAGTATTGTTCGGGTTCATCATATGCCTTGCTTCATCTCTCGATGTGAGTTCATCTCGGGACTTTCCCAATTTGAATTTGGAAGTTTTCCTACGGGGTTAGTCCAACAAAATATACCAATATCTATTACAAAGCACAATTTTAGTTCAATAACCAAACTAGACTCCATGTCTAATCTAATTAAGGAAGGCAATTTAACCTAAGCACCACGCTTAATTTAAAAACCTTTAGAAGTACCCATATTGCAATTATGAAGCACCTCTAAACTAAAGCATACTATAACGAGACAAAGGCAAAGCATGAGAGCACTACGAGAGATTTACTCAAACGGTGATGGCGGGGCATGATTAATGTTTAGCAACCGAGCATGCCTAAGGTAGGGACAACCAAAATAATGTAGCAACATGGCAAAAGATGTATTTATGGAAGTATATCCCCCAAGCTTGAATTCGGCGAGAAATCAAGATTGGATGAATGCAATTCAATGTTGCATAGTGATTGGTTGGGCATACCTTGCATGTGTTATTCCTTTGATCTTTTTGCTTCGAATGCGGAAAGGTTAGTGACACGAATACCCGAAGGAATATTTTCACAATTATAACTCTATGCTCATTTAACAAGGACAACACAATAGAAAGGTGAACGGTTATGCCATGATCTCGAATAGTGCTTGTTTTAGGACACTAAGCTTGTCCTTGGGAAACCTTCAAGATGTGAATTGGTGAAGTGGTTTCCCCTCCAACACCAATCTATGTGCACTAATCTCGGGATTCAACACAATGAGATCTACAATATTTATGATAAGTATATATGTCTACAACCATCCTCTCAAAATCAGTAGGAATAGGGAGCATGAGGTGGTTGAAGATCTCATGTGCGGTAATGTTGGAGAGACTAAGTGAATCGGGAGATTTTTCATATGAGCAAGGTCTTGATGGGGTGTTTAAGAAGTAACTACTTTGCTCATTGAAGCCTCCATCATCTTCCACTTCCAAGGGCGACTCGACATAAATGTCCAAAATTCCCCTTGGATCGTCTCTCGAAATGATCTCATCTAAGGCCTTATCCACCCATTCAATGGCAATAGCACATAGGTTTTTAATGCTCTCTAGCCATGGATGTTGCTCTTCAAGATCCTCTATATGTTCTCGATGATTCCTATGCATGGGACATGTACACGAATTTCTAGGATCATCGGGAGGTTTGGGAGAAAAAGCATAGAACGAGTCATAGGGGTCAAGGATGGGTTCGTATTTTATATCTAATGTGGGCACACAAGGGGAGAAGATAAAGGTGGATCCTAGATGGCTTCGCTCTCCTTCTATGGCATCACTTAGCATGCCATCCTTGAGTCTTTCTAAACGTCCTTCAAAGGAATTGGGTGTGAGATGCTTTCTAAGAGATCTCTTCCGAGAAGATTTATAATGCATGCACTAAAAGATCTCTTATGAAGCGGGAAGTTTATGCTCCTCCCAAAATCGCCATCAAAAAGAATTTCTAAGGGTAGAATTACTTCTTCCCTTAGGGGACTTCGGAATACTATTGGTTTGGGATGGATAGCCAAATCATGGGATTGGAATGTTTGCAAAGTGGCTATGGAAACTTCCTCTTCTTGTTTGGGGGATGATTCCTTCTCTACCTCTAGGATGTTATCATGAAGTCTAGTGCAAGGAGTATGTCCATTAATAGTAAGGACAAACCTCACTTCACTAAAGGGTAAAGAAAGGAAAACTCCTCCAAAGGTGATATTATCAAGACCCGTATAAAAATGATGAAGAAGAACATGGTCTTGTAAGGCTAGGTCTAGACCTAAATTTATAGGAAAATTGGAAGATTCCCTAAGTGTAGCAAAAAGTTCATTACCTACTTGATCAGAAGACAGGACTTTGGGTTCATTACCTTCTCCATGGTTAGAAGATAGGACCTTGGGTACAATACCCTCTTGATTAGAAGATAGGACTCTAGCTGTAGAAAAGGGTTGGCTTTGACCTATTGCAACCACATTGGTGTAGCTCATAGCTAGATGTGAAAATCATGGGTTCTAGAGGCTCTAAGCATGTGCTCATGGGTGCAAGATATTGGTGGATAGGCGTGGAATTTGGGTTATCCATAAGGATATAAAAGAAAAGGCAAAATAAAAATACAAAAAGATAAAAGTATAATACAAGGTTAAGCATGACTTAAGGTTATCTCAGCAGACCGTCTTTCTCCTAAGCAACGGCGCCTTTAAATGCTTGTTGATACTAGATACGCACACGAAAGAATCAAAGAGAAATAATCCGCAAGCGCACGGATATCGGTGAGCACTTCACCCGGGAGATATTCCGAGTATCGTTATTTATTTATCCGCTAGGAGAAAACGTGCATCCGACTAACCCAAGTCTATACTTAACCCCGAGCTACGGACAAGGTAAATGAGCGATATAGAGAGGATTACTACCACAGTCTCCTTCCAACCTATGGCAAGCTTTGCAACTACTACTCTATGGGAGCACCTAAGAAAAGACACCACGAGAGGATGCTTAACCTAGCACTTTTGGACCTACCTTACCTCGACGGGAAGTGGATTACAAAGGTAACAAAGGGGCTGTCATCTCCCCCGCTACTACCACGGTTCCGGCCGGATAGGGAGCATCTACGAGTGAACCTAGCCCAAGCACCACGCTTACGCTACGAACGATTACTCTATTCCCAACCGGAAGCGAATAAAGTAAACTCGTAAACCAAAGAGCAATAATAACAATAACTTACTAGTATCGAAGTTGAATTGCGAGAATGATCCTAGAACCAAGCCTCGGGTTAGGAGACTTGATCCCCGGGTACAACCGGAGAGGAGACAACGACATGCGGGCTTCCTCCAACTCTACCTCCACCCTATACTCTCTCTATCTATCTTGAATGCTAGGCTCTAGGGAGGAGATCCATTCAAGGGACCCTCTCTTTCGATCCTCTCGGAAATAATGAATTAGGGTTTCATGGGATGCCTCCTCCGGGGGCGGGGCCCCGCTTATATAGCCCCTAGGATGCACCGCAGCCCTCGGATCAAACCGACCTAAACGGACGATTATTATTCATCCTCAAAGGCGGTGGAACGAGGGGATCCGCGAGGCCGATTCGATTGTTGAACCGCGGTCGGCCGACTCTAGGGGAGTCGGCCGACTCCCACCGAGCCCGTTCGGGCTCCCGTTTGGTCCCGAGCCTTCTCGAACCTTCCAGTTACAGAATTTTCACCGGTTCCCGATTATCTCTATGTAAACCCGACATGTGGGTCTTCCTTGGGTATTTTCGGTGACACCCCGCGAAACAGGACATTCACCAAAACTCGTGGAATTCCATTAGTGTAAGCCCTATATCTAGATGGTAATTATATTTAGGTCCTTTTTCATGTTTAGTTGACGGTAAAAATTGACACTTAACGACCGTCAACAGCTTGCCAACCACTCCAAAGGGTTTTGACTCTATCTCGGGGTGATCATTGATCGTCGACAAAGTCGGCTCATTTCATTCCCCGTAAAGACTACTTACCGTCCACACCGGTATCCGAGATTTACCTTGAACAAGTAGTTCGTCTCCATGGTATACCCAAGACTATTATCTCCGATAGGGGAACCCAGTTCTGACTCGTTTCGGCAATGTCTTCAACAAGATCTTGGCACTCAAACACTTCACGGCTCGGCCCCTATCACCCGCAAACTTCGGGACAACCGAGCGTGTGAACCAAATTCTAGAAGACATGCTTCGAGCTTGTGTTATATCCCGTAAAGGACCATGGGACAAATGGTTGCCTCTAGCAGAATTTTCTTATAATAATAGTTATCAAGAGAGTATCAAGATGCCTCCCTTCGAAGCCTTGTATGGCCGAAAGTGTAGGACTCCTTTGAATTGGGTAGAAACCGGGGAAAGAATGTATTATGGAAGTGACTTCGTCAAAGATGCCGAAGAGCAAGTCCGGAAAATCCGAGAAAAATATGGAAGCTGCTCAAGCTCGACAAAAGAGTTATGCCGATAAGCGAAGGAAGTCTATTGAGTTCAAGGTGGATGACCATGTATATCTCAAGGTGTCGCCCATGAAAGGTGTGAAACGTTTCGGTGTGAAGCGTAAACTCGCGCCTCGTTATATTGGACCTTATCCAATCATTGAGAAGTGTGGAAAAGTAGCCTATAAACCGCAACTACCTCCCGAAATGGGAACTATCTTTCCAGTCTTCCATGTCTCTCGGTTGAAGAAATGTCTTCGCATCTCGGAAGAAGAAATTAAAGTCGGGGTATCAAATTACAACCGATCTCTCCTATGAAGAAAGGCCGGTGAAGGTCTTAGATGTTATAGAGCGTGTAACTCGCAATGAGTGGTGAAATTGTTCAAAGTGGTTTGGAGTAATCACGGTGAGAAAGATGCAACATGGGAACGAGAGGACTATTTGAAAAATACTTATCCATCTTTCTATTCCGATCGGTACGTTTTTCAAAATCTCGGGACGAGATTTTCTTAGAGGGAAGGCTGTAACACCTCAAGTGTTAATTAGCCTAATTGCATCTAATTACCACGAGCATAAGCATCATTAAGTGCTTAATGACAATGCATTTGATTGGCAATTGAAATTCAAATTCAAATTCAAATTTGAAAACCTACTTTCAAAAATATTTAGAATTTTGATATGCTTCAAAAAGCAAAGTTGTCATTTTCATTATTGTGAGTAACTTTCATGTTTGGAGATTTTTTGAGTTTCAATATGAAATCTTGAGTATTTGAAAAAGTGGAAAAAAATCTCCTAGCCGCTACGATCGCGCCCATCCTCTCCTCGCTCACCATCGCGCCGTGGTCGCCTCTCGCGCCTTCACGGCTTTCCCGGCTTGGCCGGGCGCGTGGACGACGACGCGAAGGCCCTGGCCACCTCCCTGCACCGCCCAGAGCCGAAGCTGGCCATTCCCATTTCCCTTTCTCCTCCATTTCCTCTCCCTCCGCTCCCGTCGGCCGCCATCACCGTCGCCCAAAATTCGCCCTCGCCACTTGATCATTTTCCAATTCCCCACGCTCATAGCTCCGCCACAAGCTCCGCTTCATCCCCGACCCAGCTACACCTTACGCCATAGCAAGGTGAGCTCGTACCTCGCGCCGCCGCCATGGCCGCGAGCTTGGTCTCGCGTGGCCAACTTCCTCCCGTCTTTGTTTCCTCCTTCTCTTTAGCGTTTCGAGGTCGCCTGCCATGGTTAGGTTAGCCCTAAGACCTTGCTAGCCCTAGCGTCGTGGTTTCGCCGGAACGCGGCTTGCCACCGTGAGCTCCGCGCCGCCGTCGCCGCCCTTCGTGCGCCGCCGCCGTCTTTAGTCCGTTGTAGCTAGCTTTTTCTACACCGTTGGATGCGCGGCAGCCCTAGGAGTCGTGTCGACTCGGTCCGTCGCCGGAAACGTCGCCGTCGGCGAAGTTCCGCGGCCGGCCGAGCGCCCGCGTCGCGCTCCGCTCGGCGCCGTTCGAGGACTTCATTTTGTAAATTTGAGAAAACTCAGGGGTCTTGGTGTTAAGTGAAAGACTCAGTTGAATAGTGTCAAATAGTGGTTTGGACTCGTTTGTAGATTTAGTAAAGCGCGAGGGCTTTTCTGCAAAACCGCCATCGCCACCGTCGGGCGCGCCCGCTCTGCGCTCGCGTGGGCCGAGTCGCCGGGCCGGCCTGCTTCGCGTGCTGGGCCGCGCGCCTGCGCAGCGATGGGCTGCCTCCGCTCGCGCCTCGCTGCCGGGCCACGCGCACGCGCTCGCGCCGGAGGCCGAGTTGGGCCGAAATGGCCAAATCGGCCCGAGTGCCTGTTTTCATTTTTGAAAATGCTTTTCTATTCTAATTTTGATTGAATAGTGTTAGTATTTGTTTATTTTGTATAAAATTGATCATAGCTCCAAAAATTATGAAAATTTTTGTGTAGCCCTCTCATGAGATGCTTGATCTAGGAAAAATATGAAATCTGATTTTGGGCAATGTTTTGCATGTTAATTAATTAGCTCATTTAATTAATAAAGGCTTCTTCTTTCAATTTTATTAATTTATTTGTTATTCCAAAAATCATGAAATTTATTGTGTGACTTAGTTATGATGTAAGTAGCTTAAAATAAAATTTTGGACTTAATTGGAGTAATTTTATTTTATGCCTTATTTATGTTTAATTAATTAATTGTTTAATGCTTTAATTAATCTTTAAACTTGATTAATCATTATAGGGATTGTTTGACTTTTTGGATTGAGTGTTGACCCTAGGTCATTACTCTTAATGACCTTTGGCACCTTTACTTAATTGTTTGAGCTCATGTTTTTCATGCCAATACGTTTAATAGGGGTTATTTTATGTGCCTAAGTTAATTAAAGTAAAATCTTAGGTGCAGGTGTTAGGTCTTTAACTCCAGATGAATTGTTATATGTTCAGTTGTGTAGATCTGGTAAGTGTGTTTGCTTTTCTTAAGAAAAATTCAAAACCCTTGTTATAGTGATTTGAATATAGCTGGAGAACTCGGTAAACGAGTGTCCAGTGATGTAATCATATCAACTTGTCATCATGAGCATCATGTCATCATCACTATCCTCACTTATGTATTCGATATACTTATTCAATGCATATGCATGCAATAGGTGCGCCGCGGAGTGACCCGTTGGAGTTCGGGAACGTGCCCGCAGGAGCCGGAGATTCCTCGAGAACAAAAGGGTCGTGGTCGAACCCGACGCCATAGAGGAGGTTGTACTTGAGTGTCCACGACACGAACCATCAACCTTCGTGAAAGGCAAGCCCGGAGCATTTTAACTTCCTAACTTTTATAATTACTAAATGCTTTATGATTGTTGCATTAAGTTCTAGGAATTGAATTGGCACCCTTTGCCGCATTTATATCATTCCTTGTCCGGTTATTATCCCCGAAATCCTAATGATATGATACCGTAGCATTTGCTTAGCCATGCTTAAACGGTAGAAGTCGAGTGATTAATAATCACTTGCGAGAAATTAGGATGATGGTTCACGGTTGGCTATATATGCTATCGTGCAAATAACCATGTGTATGTAAATCGAAGGCAAGACGGAGCGCATGAGCTACATGGTCGGCCAACCTTGTTAGTGAAGCGTACCGTCGTGCAAATTAATTACCCACAAGGAATGGAGCCCATCTTAGTCATGTTGAACAGTGCCTAGCACTTAGCCGGGCCGGATCCGAGGTTATCCGCCGCGAAGCCTAGTAGCTCAACTTAGGCCGGATCGCGAAGAGTATCAAGTCTCACCCGCCGACGGGTGTTATAATTCCCGATCCATTGGCATATCCGGCGTGGTATGTCCGTGTGGGAAGTCATGTCCGTAAGTCCAGAGGCAGGTGTTATAATTCCTTACCTCATGGCATGGTGGCAACCCTAAGTGAGGCGCTATTCGGATCCGTGATTCCTGAGTTGTACGAATGGTGTTCTACGGCTACCCTTAGCGGGGTGTGCCGGGAGAGTGTTAGGAATATTTCCCCAGCTGGGTAGTAATCGATTCGAATCGCCATCGTCTCCTGGATAGTGAGAAGCTTGACGGGATCATCTCCATACTTGAAAACTTTAAGTTGTTTGGATGGGTGATCACACTTTGCAAGATAGCTGATAATGAACCTGATATGGTTATGTATTTCTCTACTCAATTGCTTGTTTAGCACAGGTGCAAACCTAGTTAACAGGTTAATGAAGATTAACTTGATGCTAATAACAACATGTTTACTCTTATCATCTAAAGCTTTTACGCAAAATGAGTAAGCCAACTCCACCTATAAAGCTTTGCATAATCCTTGGAGTCGTTATTTTGTTTCATGTCGGGTAAGTCTTGTTGAGTACAATTGAGTACTCGGGGTTTATTCCCTCCCGTTGCGAGATGACATCTTCTATAATGGTTGCCGCAACTATCGCCTTCTCCTGTCGGGAATGAAGACTAGACCATTGGGCATGGTCTCTAGTAGATCTCTTACCTTATATTGCTTTTGTAAGATATGAGCTTGTCGGCAATGTAACCCTTAAACTCTTTGTTTTAGTTTTTAAAACTATACTTCTTCCGCTACCCTATATTCTAGTTTGTAATAACTAGAGTGTACTCCGATATTATATAATCTATGTAGATTATTTGTAAAAGATTGTAACAGGTGATGTGGTTATGCTGAATTACTACGATCTTGGTTCGTTGCAAGTTGGTTTGAAATCCTTCGTGATTTCGTTGGACTACCGGGTTTATATAAGACAAAGTATGTGTGTCAACGTATTAGCGGGGACATTTGTACTTAATCTTGTATAAATTGGTCGGTTCCGTGACAATTTATTTACAAGGGTTCTCGCATTCATGCCCTCATTTTGAATGGGCATTTGTTTTTTTTTCCCTTTTGTGATTATCTCTGCCTTTTCATGAATAGTTGGCCCTTATTCTGTGAAGTCATGTTAACATTGTTAACTTTCGAACAAAAAGATAAGTTTGCTCATGTGACTGATAGACATGTTTTGTTAGAGATCTTTGTGATATTACTTCTATTTTAAGATCAAAGTTTTTGATATTTTTTGTAGGGATGTTGGCAACAAAATTAGGCAAAATTATATGCATTCATTTTATTCATTATAAATCTGTGTAAATTTAGCGGTTTTGCAAATTTTACATCATTTATGTCAAATCTTGTTTTTTGGCTTTTTATTCATTATAAATATGTGTAAATTTAGCAATTTTTTGCAAAATTTACACCATTTATGCCAAATCTTGTTTTTTGGCTATTTTTTTTCTAGCTTACTTGTTTTTTCTCTTTTGGGATAGGGGTACAAGGTGAGGGACAACTTTACTTACATATAGTAGAGCTAGAAGACAAAATGACAAAATGAACTTTGGAAAATAATAGAGAGAAAATGTTTAATACGTAATCATTGGTCGGAATAAAATGTATTCCCAATCAAATAAACAAACTTTGAACTAGGACACTCAAAACGTTTGCACTTCTTTCCTAAAAACTTTGTAATTAAAAACTTTTAACATAAAAAGTTTCCTATGAGATTATTTGATTGACCTGATAAAAAAATATAAGCAAAAAAAATCCTAAAATCAGACATTCAAAGTTATCACTGCAAAATACATATTGCGCTAAAAGGTTTATCTTTTGCAAACAGGGGGGTACTATTTTGCAGCAGTGCCCATCGCACACGCACGCGCGAAAGACCGGTTTGACCAAAGCCCCCATCACTTTTTAGTTGCGGAATAGATAAAATATACCTCTGTTAACAACAAAATCAGAGACATCTAAATATTTTGGCAATTTTAATTTTTTAACGTGAAATGGCAAAAGAGTGGGCCCCAATGACTTCTCACTCATTGTATTCTTGAAGACAAACCGGATTACTGCGATTAATAACCAAGAACTGAACATGGTAATGCTTGCAATCCGTTCAAATATTGTCCCCTCCAAATAGATTTCTTATAGTCATATAAATAAAGGAAGAATCGTCTAAAAAATAAACATAGGAAGAAATCCGTTAATTATTATGTCTATAGACAAATCACGATTTATCCCCACTGTGCACAAGTCCACCCGATGACGTAGCGGGCCCAGCTGCTCTTTACTCTAGAGAGGCGGCCCGGCCGGCCTATCGGTCCCCTCGCCCCGTGATTACTCCCGAGAAGTAGCCGTTGCGCCGCCGACCGTTAGCACAGAGCGCCCTCCCGGAAACGCTTTCGAAGCCCTCCTTCCCTTCCAGCTCGTGACGAGCTCCCCTTTTTTGACCTTCACCAGCGCCACCTCCTCCTTCCCCATCCACGCGGCGACAACGACGACGGACGACCATGGTGGCGAGGAGCCCCAACGCCAAGCCGGACAGGCAGACGGCGGCCGCCCTCGCCACGGCTGCCGCGCTCAACCCGGCTCTCGTAAGGGAGACGCTCAAGAAGGTAGGGGAGCGGACTGGAACGCATGGATGATGGATTCAGTTCATTCGATCTGGCTTTGCGGGAAACATTGACGTGTTTCGGCGGGTGGATTGGGTTGGGATGCGCAGGTTGACCGGTGCATGGCGCGGCTGCAGGAGCTGCAGTACACGGTGGCCGGCGGCGCCAAGGTCGTCTCCGGCGTCAGCCTCAGCCCCCGCAGCACGCGCGGGTACCTCCGCACCAGCCTCCGATGCAAGCAGGAGACCGTCAGGCAAGTTCTTTTTGTTCTGCTCTGCTCCACGTCCGAATTCGCTCGATCCAATCAATCCTAGATTCTTGGGAATTCTCTCTCTCTGATTCTGACTCTGACTCTGCCGCCGCCGCAGGATGAGGGGCGGCGCGTCGGCGCAGAAGAGGTCCCCGAGCGGCAAGTTCGGCGGCGGCGGCGTTGGAGAGGGCGCGCAGCAGTGGCGGCGGATGTCGCTGCCGGCGATGCTGCTCGGCGAGACCGTGCTCGAGATCGTGCAGGCCAGCCAGTTCGCGCGGGACATCGTCGCAGCGGCGAATCGGGAGCCCCCGAGGACCCCGAAGCCGGCTCCCCGGACCAGGAGGCCCTTGGCGGCGGCGGCGATGGCGGAGCAGACGACGCCCTCCGCGCGCGGCGTGCCCGGGAGAAGCAGAGCCATCATCGGGGCGGCGGCGCCGCGACGCGCTTCGCCGACGCCGCCACGCCGCCGTCGCGCGCCCGCGTGCGGTCCCGGATCCAGTTCAAGCCCGCGTCGCCGCCGGTCGCCGTCGCCCGCCCGTCGGTGTCCGCCAACCGCGTGTCCCCCAAGAACCGGCCGTGGGCCAAGAAGGCGGTGATGTTCCCGAACCCCGCGTTCCACGCCTCCTCCTCCGCCGCCGCCGCCGACGCGTGCGCGACGCCGTCGCCGTCCAAGAAGCAGAAGCGGTTCTACAAGACGCGGTCCCCGGTCGTGGCCGTGGCGCGGCAGACGCCGCACAAGTTCCTGGTCAAGTCGCCGCCGAGCGCGCTGGGGTCCAAGCTCAGGATCCACGGGAAGGCCCTGCCGGCGAGAACCGCCGCCGTGTCACCGCCACCTCCCCTGAAGGCTCAGGCGTCACCTGCAAAAGCCCGGCGATGCTCATTCTCGCCGTCAAGATTGGCGACAAGGCTCGTGTCGCCGATCAAGGCGAGGCTGTCGCTGAACAGGAGCCGGGACCGGGACAGCGGCATCGGCGTCGGCGGTGGCCCGATGAGTGGACTGAAGCAGCGGCCGGGGATCAGCTTGACGGTGCGGACGGTGTCGAGCAAGATATCATCCAGGTGATGATGATCTTCAGCGTCATGTGAAGATGAAAGGGCATACAGATTCTGCAGAGAAGAGAATTGAGTTGATCTTGTTCAGAATAAGATGTTCTCTGCTGCTGCTGGGAAAAATCCTGCCTTTGGGTGCTTGTACACACATAACGGTTATCTGTAATTTTCGGTCATCCTTGGTGATAGATAATACAGGGTGGTCTCCTCGACCGTATAATCGAACAACAATAGACTTCAACTGCATTTGTTGTTCAGTCTGGACTTCAGACTCAAAAATACAAACTTGCATTAGAGTCTTGGGATTTTTTTCAAGCAGCAATTTTCAGAAGCTGCAATGCAGGTCCAAGCAGCCAACGGGACAAAACAGTAAACAGGCTCCTATGAGACATTGTACTTGGGGTACATGGGACCACGGGCTCATCCGGGAAAGATCTAGCAGTCAGTCTCTACAAGCACGATCTGGTAAATACTCTCTCCGTTTCAAACTACAAGAAATTTTGTTTTTTCTAGATACATTGTTTTTGCTACTATCTAGATACAATGCATATTTAAATCCATAATATAAACAATGTCTATAGAAAAGTCAAATTGTCTTACAATTTAGAATAGATGAAGTGTGATTTATGACACATTTTTAAAACATGTGGGTTCAAATACTGGTGTTTTTTTTACACATATAAGTTTATTTTTGAAAGAGGAAAACTTAAATAGAGTAGAGAGATGGAAGTCTTATCGAAAGTTTCTGAATAGTACAGTTTCTAAAATGCATTCAGCACTCATAAGAGAATAAGCACTAAGACCATTTATGTTGGATTTGGTTTTGTTTTTGCTTTTTACAAGGTGATGTCTACATTCTTGTTTGATCTCAGCTTGTTCGTTTGAACTTATCAGCCACGGTACCAGTGGCATAGCTATGATTTATGGTATGGTGGTCTATTGCTTAAGTTTTTTTTAACCACTAAAAATTTAACATGTTGGTACCCAACTTGCCGTGAATTGAACTGAAGTTGGACTGTAGATTGTTGATTATCTCCTGTTAGCACTTTAGCAGTTTAGCGCTTAATCACTTGATAAAGAGAGTGAGAAACGTGATAGAACTCGAGTAAAGGAGAAAGGATATCAAGATCAACACAGTGCGTTGCTAGGCCGGAATGACAGAGAAACCAAGGGGAAGGGGGCAGCTTCTGGCTCTATTGGGCCACGGCCCACGGCCCAACTAGCAGATGAGGCTTTCTGAGACATGAGAAAAAGCTTGCTGGATGAAAAGTAACCTGGTGTTCTGTAACTAAACGAGGCACCGAACAGGCAATAGCCTTGTAGCGTATGAGGACATTTTACTTCAAGTAGCATAGTGTTATTATGCACAACAAGGCAATGAAATACAAGAGCAAATGAGGACACAGGAACAGCGAACAGGAATAAGAGATGCATAGAGTGGGTTATCTGAAGACAAAAATCTAGCAAACATGGAGGACTGGAGGGTCACTCATCAACCCCCCACACATAAATCATTAGCGACATTGGATTCATCATATGCGATTTACTCGTTATTGTAAAGCCGCCCTGTTTACTTAAACTTATCAGCCCGGCTCAATGTTTTCCTCTCATAACAAAACATCATCATCCGACTTATCACCCTCAAAAACAATCAACCGAACAGCCCGTCGATGTTTCCTAGAAAGACAATGAAATTTATGTGTCCCAAGATTCAGACATGAGTTTGACACTTGTAGTATGAAAATTGTTTGTTTGATCCTATTTATTTTTCTAGAATATCCTCTGCTCGATATCCTCGTCATCTCACTGTCACCGGCCGGTCAGATGTAACCAGCTTAACTTACCAATCTCAAGTGATTGCGGCCCAGGAATCGTGAACCAAACAGCGCCTTGGAAAAGCAGTTTCATCGAAAAGGAGGTTTGAATGAAACGAATTGCCGAAAGGAACAAAGTATCACCCTGCTAAGCTGCAAGCATAACCGACACACTGCCTCTTATCAAAGGTAGGAATTTTAACCTGGGGCCTGGAGGTGATGGTACGTACCTAGAGAAGTTCTTCAGGACTTCGGTAGATTTCGAAGCCACCAGCAAAAGGCTACGGTGGCTACCGCCCAGAGCTGGCAGCCAGAATGTCGCCAAAAAAATGAAAAAGGAGCTGGCAGCCAGAAGTCAAGCCAAGAAAATTACAGTAATAATTGTCGTCATGATTTTTTTGCCGGTGATTCTTTGTTATTATTTGAGTAACTTTGTTTATTCTCGCGTTGCTTCATGATCTCCATTTTTTGGACAAGATCTGAAAAGTTACTAGTCATATATTCACACGAATCACAAACCCCATTAGACCTGGCCGAGCCTCGATAGCTCGACTATGGAAGCCAAGGGCAACTGGCCATATCCCGGCCGGAACATGCATGAGTTTCGCGTGCTCACTGCGTAGGACAGAGATTAAGATCTGCCTCGTGGGATGCCAGTTCTTGTCGCATGATCTCTGAATCTCTGATTGCCATTCATTCAGCCACATGGTGTAGATCGTGATTTGACAATAGTGTTCCTGAACCCTGACAGATGGCATGCGTTTTGATTTGTTTGCCTAACAGTCTAGAAACAACAATATGATCTCTCTGCATAAGGCAATAAATAAAAGGAAAAAGTCTATTTAACTCCTGACTTATTGGCCTGTGTCTAACTTTTACGCTGAACTACGAAACCGGCTATATCACACAATAAACTTTCGCAAACGGTGCAAATGACCCTCTGGGCGGTTTGGGAGAGCTGTTTTGCCTACATGGCGGCCAACTTGGAGGCAGTTTGACACGCTAGCGCAGGGGTTGCTTGCCAGGCCTGCTGAATGGGCAAAGTCACGATGGAGCCCGCACCCTCCGCGGTCTGCTCCCGCGCCACCGACGCCCGCCGCGTCCTCCATCTCTAGCCGTCTCCAGCGAGACTTCTTTTCCTCTCCCAGTGCCCGCAGCGCGCACTTTGCAAGGTCTCCGCCCTCCGACAAAAGCTGGCGGCGCTACCTCGAGACCTCAGGCACTATCGGCCGGCGGCTGCGAGGCACCCACCACCGGACCCGCGAGGCAGAGGCGCGCCGCCCACCACCCGACCCATAGTCCTGTACGCGGCGGGCCGCGACGCCGGCGGCCATCAACAGCCACGGGGCCGCATTGTGTTGGCGTACCCGATCCTCCACGGTGATGCCTTCGAGATGTTCGATGGCACGACGCTGTCGTGGGCGGAGCCCGAGTTCGCGCTCAGCTTCGCCGACGAGGCCCCACGCAATACTTGAAGTAGTGCAGCAGGACGGCCGCGAACCCCGCCGGGATCGACAACACCTCGGCGACCTTGGCCGTGTCCGCCTCTTGCCGCGCACGGATGTCCTCTCGGTTAGAACCACGTATTGATTCCTCTCTGCTCAATCTGCCTCAGTAGCGGAAGTTGGTTAATTACAATTGTTTTGAATATTGATGCCTCTCTGAATATTGATGATTCAGTCACGCAAGTTTGGCGTCGTTCACGTGCACTCCTTGGCCCATCTGATGATTGACGCCGTGCTCGACATCTTCAGTTCGGGAGCCGGCATCAGATGTTGGTGTAGCCTATCTATTGACAGCCTGCTCGGCTCCTCCTTTGCCTCCGCCGTCGTCGACCTGTGCCATGGCAGGCACATGCGTGTAGTAGCGAACGAGGGAGGACGGCCCTTTGGCAAGCAAGCGATTAGCGCAGAGGAGAAGGCGGAGCTGCATGCAAGCAGGCACACACAGCGGCGAAGCGAGCTCTGCTCGCCGGCGACATGGCGACCTGCACACTCTGTGCTGACGAGTGGGTAAAGGGAGAGGGGCAGCGCAGCGAGGTGAGTGCGAGGGCCGGAGAGCACAAAGGCCTTCGTCTTCCGTGCCTCGTCCAGCCGTCCCCGACGACGAAGCCTAGGGTCTGCAGTGTGGAAGCATGGCCCACTCCCGCGCGCGGTTCAAGCAGGAGGGGCGCAGATCATCTCCGCACTCGCAGAGCCTTCGCATCGGAGGTGGAGTGAAGCGGCCAGGTGCCTCGGCGCCCATCTCCATAGCGGCGCCGCTCGCCATGTCGCGGCATCCTCGGTCATGCCCATCTCCTCCTTCCCGCCGTCGCCGTACACACCACATGAGCAGCAGCATACGAAGACCATGCACTCCGTGACAGGTGGGGCCAGCAGCTTTGCCCATTCCCTGGCAGGCAGCCCTGCACCACCGTGTCAAACTGCCTCCAAGTTGGCCGCCACATACGCAAAACAGCTCTCCCAAACCGCCCTGGGGTCATTTGCACCATTTGTGAAAGTTTAATGTGTGATATAGCCGGTTTCATAGTTTAGAGTGAAAGTTAGACACACGCTAATAGGTCGGGGGGTTAAGTAGACTTTTTCCATAAATAAAACCATGTGTCCTAGATTCAGGCACGAATCGATTTGATGCTACTAGCAAGCTCCAGTATGAAAATCGTTTCTTCAATTTTATCTGTTCAATTCATTTTCTCAAGTCTTTTTTTTTTTTTTTTTTTTTTTTTGAGTAATTGGAGTATCCTCAAGTCGACGTCCTCGTCATCGCGCTGTCGCCTGGTGCGTTGTAATCAACTTTTTAAGCTATATATATTTAGAGTAACTCGCCAAACCTTGTGCAGAGAGCATGTATAGTATAACACACTGATTTGTGCTGCTGGCGGCGCATCCCTGTCGAGACTTAGTATCTATTCCAACTTGGCGAATTTCGTTCGTTTTTCTAGCCGTTGTTGGAGAAGGCAAGTTTGGGCTGCGATTACTAGCTAGCTAGTCCTTATTTAACTTAACCATGATGTCCTTGTTAGAGTGTTGTTTTCACGGAAAGAACTCTGAGGAGCCACCCAAGATTCCAAGACGAGTCGTTTTCATCCTTCCCTGTTGTCACCGCTAGCCTTTCTCAGCATTACCGTTTCTCAAAGCCACGGCGCTAGCTTATACAGCAGTGGAATAGTTGACATGAACCCTTCCTAGCTTTCGTTCTCTGAACTAGATTTCAGATTTCACTCCCAAATTCCACTATGCAGAATTACTATTCCCCGTCACATCAAAATGTCTAAGACATATATATGGAGTTTTATCAGATTTGCATGAGATGAACATTTTGAACCTAATTAGTCGATATTTGGATAATTTTTACCAAATACAAACGAAACGGCAATACGGTGTTGCTACAGGATTTTTTCCCAAGTTTGGATGTCCAAACTTGGGCATCTAAACAAGGCCTGAATGAATGTATCTTGTATCATCACTGTTTTTCTCAAAGCCACGGCACGGCGCTGATACATCCGTCTTGTTGAGCTGCCGAGCCCGTTGAGCTGCCGAAATCTGCTGTCTTTTCAACTGGCTGAACAGGACTATCATCGGTGCAATAGTCGATTCACATGAAACCTTGATAGCTTCTCTGTTCTCTGAACTGAGTATTGATTCTAGAATTATGTATGCAAAAGATGTTTATGGGCTGTTTGGTCTGGTTGGACGCATCTATCATAGGCTGGTATTTTGACCTGAACCAGAGCCTCATTTTTTTTCTGCTACAACAATATACAATATACAGTACTTTCGTTTGACATTTTGGCCTGAAAAATAGAGCCGTTTTTTCTACAGTATAATATACAGTACCAATTCAAACGGGTGATTCAACATTTTCGAAACACCACCACTACACATACAAATTGAAACGGGTAAGATTGTTGTCCGGGTTAGGAGAAGCCTTTTTCGTCTCCAAACCACACAGCCCCTGTTTGTGGTATGAACCCACGCACTTGTACCAAATTAAGAACACCCAAAAAGAGACTTGCAATTGTAGCCAAAACAATCCATTGAACATCCCATATTAGTAGTACAATGGATGCAGATTTTGCATTATACACAAAATAAATCGGGCTCTTTATGTGGTGCTGGCCGTGTAATCTGGACCTTCTAATCTCCGTGATTGCAGAGTTATGCATATATAGGTATATATTATAGGTATATATGTACATATATATAAAATGAAACGAATCCAATTTGTGTGATCGGAGCAGAGCAGGTTCAACTCCTAGGCGCCGATCCTGCCGAACCCGCCACCTCCACCAGCCGCGGTCATCATCTGCTTGAACTCATCGAACGACACCAGCCCATCCCCGTTCCGGTCGACGCCGTCGATCATGCGGCGGCACTGCGCGACGGTGGCGGCCTCCCCGAGCCCGCGCAGGACGCGGGCCAGCTCCGCGGGCGTGATGAGCCCGTTGCCGTCGGCGTCGAAGACCCGGAACGCGTGGCGCAGGTCCTCCTCGACGGCCGCCGCGTCGGCGGCCGCGCCCGTCTCCATGAGCGCCGCGAACTCGGGCAGGCTGATGCACCCGTCCCCGTCCGCGTCCGCCTCCTCCATCATGCGGGCGACCTCGTCGTCGGTGGCCGGGTGCCCCACGCTCGCGAAGAGGGCCGCGAGCTCGGTCCGGGAGATCTGGCCGTCGCCGTTCGCGTCGAACTTGCGGAACACGCGCTCCGTCTCGGAGGAGGCGGGAGGGGTGGGACGGGATGAGGAGGAGGATGAGCGGCGGATGAGCGGGGAGGGCGGCGCGCTGCTGCCTCCTGCCGCCGAGGAGAGCGGCGAGGACGAGCCTGCGCGCTTGCCGCCGCTGCGGGAGCGGGAGAAGAAGGCGCGGACCTTGCCCATGGGATTGGAGCTGTGGTGCGCGCTAGGAGACGGAAGGAATTTGAGGTCGCTGGTGGTGATTGATTGCTGGGTTGCCTGTTGTGTTGCGGCGACTTGAAGATTTCGGTTTCGGTGGACGGGAGAGGACGGAAGGGGGGAGGGCGGGATTTATAGGAAGCGGACGCGGACGCGGTTACGGTGGTTGTTTCCGTTACGGGCTCGGCAGGCTGGATTCGAAGTGGGAAGGCGGACGGTTACGCGTGGGCGGTGGAGGAGGACGCTGGGGGGATGAGCCGATGACAGGTGGGACAGCCGGGTGGGTCGGTCGCACCGCCAAACTTCCTGGAGCCAGGCAGAGCCGGTTTGGGCTCGCTGGCTCTGCTGCGGTTTGCGCGTGTGGCTCGCGTCGGATGAGGACGAACGAGTCGCGTTTATCCCCCCGGCCCCCGGCGCCCCGGCACGGAAACGGATAGGGGTGCCACAGGCGTGCCAGGGAGCAGCTGGTTTTGCGGCGGGGACGCGGAGGCTAGCTGGAGATTGAGCGGCGGCGCGTGGATCCAGCAGCTCAGCAGCGGGATCGGAACCCAACTTGCCTTGGACCCTCGACCCCGACACGGGCATGGATATCAGACACGTGCAGGGGCGCTCGGGCTTTGGTCTTTGATTCTTTTGTGTGTCTCTCAGGCACTCAGCTTCTTCGACAGCAGAGGGTCGCGGATCGGAGCTGTACCAAAGCAACATCAAGACAAACTGACAAAGGAGCGCTTTTGCACCCGTGATATAGGAGCCGCAACCGTTTTCTTCGTACTACTAGCACAAGAGCTATTTATTTAAGTTTCAATTCGTTTCTCTTATCGTGACTTTTTACAATGTGATTCAACAATGTGTTTCTCTCACACTAAATCAAGAATAATGAGAATCCAAATGTAAACGATCAAACGAAGCGAAGGGGCGAGTGTGATTCATTGGTTGCAAATGTTCCAGCTAGGCTCGTGGAGTGCAAGTTCGTGCGATATAAAAGCCAGCAAATTCAATAGCGTTTTTGTGAGAAAGAATAAACTAAAATAAGTATAAGTTACGAATCAGACAAATGAAAGCACTTGTGGGACAAAAAAAAGTCCTTAAACCTAGCTTTAGAAAATATACGTAGTTTTAGATGTTTCTTGAGAGCCAAATCTATTGGGTGCAATTATGTATCCTAACAAATGAAGCTATTGATGTACGATTAGTACTCCCTTCAATTCGAATTGTAACATGTATTGGTTTTTTTTCTCTAGATATATTGCTTTTGCTTTTGCTTTTGCTATATACTGTACTTAGAGGAACTCTAAGAGCATCTCCAAGAGACATGACATTCTTGTTTTGTATACTATATTTAGATTTTTTTAGCAAAAATTAAACTTCAACAGCAGCTATGCTATTTTGTTTGGTAAAATAGCAAGCTAGCTATTTCTAGAATCTTGCATGGTAAATACATTGCCATAGTAGAAAGGTTCTTGGAGTTTTCTAAATTTTTTAATGGAGTTTTCTATTTTTTTTAACAACTCGAGTTGCTCTAAGTTGATAAAAACATATGGTTACACCTATGATTTAGCCAACATGTGAAATAGAAAACTAAAACAGAAAACTAAAACAGTATAGAGGCTAGATAGCTATCGGGACATGCAAGGTATATTTTGGATGCGAAATTTTAGAAATAGCTTGTTTACTATTTTATACAAAACAAGATAGCAAAGTTGTTGGAGTTCAAGTTTTGCAAGAGAAATTTTAAAAATAGCCTACAAACAAAGATATCATATCTTGGAGTTGCTCTTAGACATACATATCAAAAGAAAAGCCAAAAACATTGAACAATTTAGAATAGAGGGAGTACATATCAAATGTTTATTGATGAATCCTAAAGAAGTTTAAGTTGCAATAACATAAATAAAAACTTTAATAATATATACTACTTGTATAGAATAAATATTTAAGCATTAATAATAAAAGTCCAACAAACAATACTTTTCCTGACAAATAATACTTTTCCCAACTAGATTAAATAGACATAGGCAATAAAATCAGATATAAAAAGATATGCGCCTAGCGTGCTGCTCTACGAGGACCTAACTCTCAAATATGAGTGAGTCGATTCATCACATACGATATGGACCAATCAACTGGCTATATAAGTGTACAACAACTAAGTCATATTAATAGTGTGTTTGTAGGGCTTCTTGTCCTACATCTTGTGATGTAGTAGTACTATTCAAAGGAGCTATCTAGCCGGGAGAAGCCACGATTTATGGCTACTTCTCTGAATTCTTCTGGTGCTATAGTGTAGAACACATGTGTTAAGAAGTCCAACAAAATGTGGCCTAAACACGGCCTAAATGTGAAAGGGGAGAGGAGGCACTTTTTGGACTCCTCGTGCTGTTGGGGACGTATGTATGAATTATGATCCAACAACCCATGTGTGGATTGCTACTGTTGTATTAATGGTGTATGGTGTAAATCTTCTTCTCATTCGCTTTGAGGTGAATTCGGTGCCAGTTTTCCTTTTAGCAGTAATAAGTACTGGTTGTTCATTAGAAGGATGTGTGACTATTAAACTGTTTCCTCCGTTTCAAAACAAATATATGTCTTGAATTTTAAGAAGTCAACTAGTTTCAAATTCAACTAGATTTATAGAAGTTATGTTAATATTTTATCGTGCTTGAGCTTATTAGTCAAATATTACAGTCATTCAACGGTGTTTTCTCTTACAATAAATCAGCGCGAGCCAAAATTGGCCAGCCCAGCTAACATGGCGTATATATCTAAAAAAAACACGAATAGTATAATTATTTAGTGTTGCTGTAAATATATTTTTGGATATATGTTAGGCAAAGCTGAGAATGAGATTGCCTGGACAGCCAGTCATTGGTTCCCGCCATCGACATCGGAAGCATCCTGCTCCAGTGAGCCGTGACCCATCAGGTTCGCCCCGCCGCAACGTGAGGTGAGGTCCCGCGCCGCGCGGCCGCGAGGTAGCTAGGTTAAGCCTTAAGCGTCAGCCGTCAGCTGACGTGCTATTGCGTGACGCCCGTGCGTGCGCAGTCCCAGTCCGAGCTCGGGTGCACGAATGAAGGGGCCCCGCACGCGCGGTGGCCGTGGCGTGTCGCGTGTGCGTGAGCCGTGACCGCGATGAGTCTGGTCGATGACGACTCGGCGTCTCGTTCTCATCCATCCCGTCGGGCCGGGACGTCATGGGGAGGCCGAACCCGTGTGCGGAACCAGTGAGCCAGACCAGACCGCGGCCGTCCCGCCGTAGCATCGGCGTCGTGACGGGGTTGGTCGGTCGGTCTCGCTGGTCGACTGTGCGGAAACGAGAGCCGCTGGTCGGCCGGCCCAAATTAAAGGGGAACGAGGGACGATGGCGACTGTCCCCGTACGTATGGTCCTCCGTCAATGTTTTTTTGCGTCAAGCTGACAAACGCACGCTGTCACAGTTTATTATCGTTTTTCCTCAAAGACCGACTTCGTTCGGAATTGTATCCAAATCGCAACGTGCTATTCCAGTAAAACAAAAGCAACAAGTGGAAGGTACGCTTCGAGCATCTATGGGCTTCCCAAACACCTACCACCAGCACGTGTACATGCGCGTCATTAGTGTACGTAAGTTCAATTCTTTATTTAGACGCGATGAGTCTTTAAGATTAAATGATCTTGCACACGTGTATTCATACTAGAACACATACTATATGTATCTTTTTTAGGGAAGTACTTTGTAGTATATGAATAGTCAAGACGATGAGGAGATGACTTTCCCACTGCTGATGCCTTCGACGTACGAGTACTGTGCAAAACGTTCTCCTCATGCATGTACCGTATATACTCTACGGAGTACTGAGCAGCGCTCAACCAGACCAATCATGCAAACCTTTTGTCTTGTCCTGCCGCCTCAGCGTCGCTTTCTTTCTCAAGATTTTTCACATCGAAGCGGTAGTAGCAGAAGTAGGACTAGTCAAGAGGACACGTGGAGTTACCTCACCTCGACGTGCGTCCTTGCGTCCATCAGACGACGACATAAGCGCCTTTCTTTCCGGCTTGCTTTTCCTCTCTCGCTAAAAAATCAGATGGTTCTAGAAAGTTCCTCGGCTCACCGGTCAAATTGCTGAGATAGGAGTACTGCACCGGGATGCCTTGATGGGACGTTACACATTGAAGATTGTGATGCCGATCGAGTGGACTGGAGATACCTTTGCGAAACAGCGGCGAAGCTTCCCCACAAGATTGGAGTACAGTAGGAGTATGGTGATTTCTTTCTTCTGCGGAGTAACAACGCGAGATCGGAATAGAACCTTCGCCAGCTTATCCAAGGCAGGAGCCGCAGAAAGAAAATATTAGGAAGCTGTGTTTTCTGTTCCTGCACGTTGGGTATCGAACCGAGATATTCCTCCGTATAGTTCTTGTACACGTTCTAATGAATGATTTGCATGCGGGTGATGCATACTCCCTCTGTTCCATTTTGTGTGTCGTTCTAGCGCCAGAAGCAAGTTTCGAATTAACTATCGTCTAGGTTGCTGTTCATACCTCCCACATCTACGGTCTAGCCCTGCAAGGCTGCAAGACTTATCCTGTCAACCGGTCACCCCGTCAGCCATGCCCAGCTCCGCTATTCTGGTCCACTCGTTTTGTAACAGCAGAGGAGACAAAGGAGAGAGATTGTTGTCATATACTGACTTCGTAGGGGTATCAAACATCACCTTGGTCTTTGTGTATGTTGTCCAGCGACAAATAAAACGGAACAGAGGGAGTACATATTATGGACCAATTCGTCCTCTCTTTACTAGTATTATGTCAAGCGTTAGTTACGAAGCACAAAATGTTGTTACGACATGGTTGTTTTACGTCGACCACCGCGCTGCGGCGGCGGCCGACGACCTAGCTACCGGAGAAGGAAGAGAATTCCGGTGAGGTCCCTTCTATAAGTTCGAGAGAAAGAGAGAGTACAAGTGTTTTGTGTAATGATAGTTGAGACTCCGACTCCGACAGGGGATTTTATCCGTTCCAAATGGCCGGGGAGGAGCATGCCCACTCCGGGGCCGGCGGACGCGCGAGCTTCTCTTCTTGGGCCGAGTTCCTCTTCCGGGCTTCGAGTGGGCTTCGTGTATAGCCGGGTGTGGCCTCGCTAACAACCCTCCTTGAGAACCGGATCGTCCCAGCCGGAGCGGCAAGGAAGTGCCGCTTGGATGAACTCGAATCTTCCTGTAGCAAGAGATGCATCAAGACCGGACCACTTGATTAGCGGTTGGGAATAGACTGGAACCACGCGAACAAGCCGGCGCGAAGCACCTTTTCAGGATCTCGTAGACCCTCATCTCATTCGGTAAATCAGAGGAAACTTGAATGAAGAAGGTGGAGCCGCCTTCAACAATGACACATGAAACACTGGGTGTATAGAGGAGGACGAAGGCAACTGAAGCTTATAAGCAACGGGACCATACTTCTCAATAATCTTGAATGGCCCGAAGTACTTAAAGCATAATTTGTGATGAGTCCTTGGTGCAAGGGATGCTTGAACATACGGCTGAAGTCGCAGGAAAACGAAATCTCCAACTGCAAAAGAACGCTCAGACCTGTTCTTGTCAGCTTGCTACTTCATGCGCTGCTGAGCACGAAGCAAATGTTGCCTCACTGTTGCAGTCATATTAGCCCTCTCATGTAGCATAGCAGAAACATCCGGAACAGGAGAGACATCATCATCAGTAATGCCAAAGAAACGAGGAGAATGTCCATAGAGTACCTCGAAAGGGGATCGACCCAATGCAGAATGGAAGCTGCTATTGTACCAAAATTCAGCAAGTGAAAGCCATTTGAGCCACTTCTTGGGACAGGCATGAACGAAGCAACGCAAGAATGTCTCAAGGCACTGATTTACTCGCTCAGTTTGCCCATCGGACTGTGGATGATAAGCTGTACTCATACACAATTTTGTTCCAGAGGCTCTGAAGAGTTCCTTCCAAAATGTGCTGATGAACACTGGATCTCTGTCAGAGATGATGTGGGTTGGCATCCCATGTAGCTTGTAAATGGAATCCATGAAAGCTTCCGCTACCTTTTCAGCTGAGTAAGGATGATGCAGGGGAAGAAAATGGGCATACTTGCTAAACTTGTCAACCACAACAAGGATGCAATTAGCCACTCCAGATGTTGGGAGGCCCTCTATGAAGTCCAAGCTCACCATCTCGCCATGATTCGGTTGGGACAGGAAGTGGTTTGATGGGACAGGTATTTGGCCCGGCCGGTTTGGCTTGAATGCAAACCGAGCAACCGGACACATAAGATTGAACCTGTCTTCTTCATACCACGCCAGGCAAAGAGCTTCTTGAGTTTACTGTAGGTAACTGGGAAGCCTGAGTGTCCACCTATGGGACTATCATGCATAGCTGATATTACCTTTTTCTGCAACACTTGATTATCACCAAGCCAGATACGACCCTTGAAACGGATCAGGCCAGCAGTCAAGGAATAAGGAGACTGAGCATCTGGGCAAATCGACAGCTTCTGCAGTAGCTGAATAGCAGCAGGGTCTGACTTGTACCCCTCAATAACTTCAGTGATCCATGCTGGCTGAGCTGAAGAGAGAGCCTGCAGCTGGGCTGGAGGTGATGGATGGCGAGAAAGCGCATCAGCTGCAGAATTAGATATGCCTGGCTTGTAAATCACCTTGTATTGAAGACCAGCCAACTTAGTGTACATTTTCAGCTGCCAGGGAGTATGGAGCCGCCGATCCCGAATATGGATGAGGCTCTTTTGGTCTCAGAAGATGGAAAATTCTTCATGTGAAGATATGAACGCCATTGGTTGATCGCTACCAAGATTTCCAAATATTCCTTGTCATATGTGGAGAGCCCTTGAGTACGGGGACCCAAAGCCTTGCCGACAAATGCTAGGGGATGGCCATCTTGCATCAAAGACAGCCAACTCCAACATCACCGGCATCGGTCTGTCAGTGGAAGGGCTTATTGAAATCCGGTAGCTTAAGGACCGGGGCAGACATAAGAGCATCCTTCAAGGCAGCAAAGGCAGAAGCATGAGCAGGAATCCATACAAAGATAGTGCCCTTCTTTAGCAGATCATTGAGAGGCCGTGCCAAAACTGCAAAATGGCGCACAAACTTTCTGTAGTATCCCGCAAGGCCTAAGAAGCTTCGGAGCTGCTTGATGTCTGTTGGAACTGGCCACTTTTTGATTGATTCAATCTTGGATGGATCAGTTCCCACTCCATTTGCACTGACAACGTGACCCAAGTACTCAATTGATTCCTGTGCAAATTGGCACTTACTCAACTTAATTAGCCATTGGTCCTTGGCAAGTAACTCCGATTTGGACGGATATGAACAAGATGAAGCTCAAATGTCGGGCTATAAATCAATATATCGTCAAAGAATACAATGACACGATTCCGAGCAAGGGCTTCAAAGTTGCATTCATGGCTCCTTGGAATGTGTTTGGCGCTCTTGTCAACCCAAAAGACATGACGTGTATTCAAATTGACCCCAATGTGTTTGGAAGGCTGTCTTAAACTCCTCTCCAGGGGCCAATCGAATTTGATTGAACCCAGCCTCAAGTCCAAGCAAGTAAAGAATCAAGCTCCAGCCAACTCATCAAGCAATTCATCAATGACCGGAATAGGAAATTTTGACTTCACTGTGAGGGCATTGAGCATCCCGTAGTCGACACACATTCTCCAGGATGAGTCCTTCTTTTTGACAAGCAAAACCAGGGAAGAGAAAGGACTTTTGCTAGGTCGAATCATCCTATTCTCGCAACAATTTCGACACTTTGTTGCTCTATTTCGCCTTCAACTTTGGAGAATAGCGGTACTGACGAATGGATACTGGCTGAGCACCAGGAATCAGAGGGATACTGTGATCACATGGTCGGTGCGGCGGCAGCGACTGGGGTTCCTTGAACAGATCACCAAACTCAGTGAGTAACTCTTGGATAGCCGCTGGAAGAATAGGTGTGCTTGTCGAATCCGCATCAGAAGAGATGCTTGAAAGCTGTAGTAAGGAGCAAGAAAGGTCCAGAGGCAATGCACCCTGTAACAACACAGAGGAAGAGCCATACGGCACCATCATCCATTTTTCTTTCCAATCCACACGCATAGGAGAGAAAACTTCCAGCCAGTCCATGCCCAGGATGACGTCATAAGATCCCAATGTGATAATCCGCAAAGAAGAATGGAAACTGTGTCCATTGACTGACCACTCAGCATCCCGAAGCTCTGAATCACAAGAAAGGCAACTGCCATCGGCAAGGCTAACCTTCATCGGCACGGGCAAGGGTACCAGAGCTGGGTGTCCTGCTGCAACAGCCGAACTGACAAAAGAATGGGTGCTCCCGGAATCGATGAGAATTCGCACAGGATGGCCAGCCAGTAGCCCCTCGAGTTGCATAGTGAGAGGAGCTTTGGAACCCGAATAAGCCTGGCGGAGACGAGCCATGCAGATTAGTCCTCTTGAGCAGTTCCGAAGACTCGGGAACATCTTCTTCTTCGTAACCGAAACTCCGCTCCAGATTGACCGAGACCTCCCGCAGAGCATGCAATTGAGGTGTTGGGTTGCAGCGGTGACCGTGAGCCCAAGGCTCACCACGCGCATGCGAGGCCGCGCTCTCGCCGGTAGCTCTTGAGAGAAGCAAACTTGTCTTCGCAGCACCCACCCTTGGAGGCCGTTTCTCATCGAGCTTGACTTGTCGTTGGGAGGCCGAGGAGAGCTTGGAAATGTACTTGCCCCCGGCTCCCAACCGACTTGGAAGAGCCGGAATAGTCGTTGCGCTTGAAATCCTTGCGACGTGAAGGTTCACCCGCCTCTTCCCCGTATGAGCAAGAGTGTAGGCAACATCTAGTGTTGTGGGACGGTTGACCATAAGAATGGCGCAAATATCATCTCGTAAACCATCAATAAACTTCTGAATAAAAGAAACAATGTCCGGTGGGATTGTAGGCTTTGAGCCGGTCGAAGAGTTCGGTGAACTTGTCAACATAGTCGGAAACAGGCCGGTTAACGGAGATGGTTAAGCTTGCGATGAAGGAGAGCATGCCGATCCCGACTAAAACGCTCATGAATCATAGAACAAAAGGACTCGCCAATCGATGTTATGGACTTTGGACTCGGCTCATTGTAACCGGCGTTTTGCGGGGCGTAAAGTGCATAGTGGCAACTGTGATCCACATAGCTGACTCAACAGAATACATTTGGAAATAATTCTGAGCGCAAGTGATCCAAAATTGGGCGTCCTCACCGTCGAACTTGGGGAAATCTAGCTTAGGCAAGCGACCCAAATTGGTTTGATTGTAATTGTTGTGATTGTATTGGTCCGGGTATAATTGAACGGGTGTGGGATGAAGAACTCGACCCGGGAATGGAATGAAGATGGGTTGGGATTAGGAGGATAGGTTGAACATGCTTTGGGTTCGGGTGGTTGGGTTATGATTTGCACAACACCGAGTAGGGTAGCTTGATTGAGGAAATGTGGGTGGCCGGGAGTAGGAATTGGGTTCAATCGTGGAACAAAAGGAGGAAATGGGAGGGACTTGCGACGTACCGGGGTGAGGGTGGGGCGATGGTCGTTACCAACCCATACCCCATGACGCGGTGCCCGCTGGGCGGTTCGGCTGTCACGGAGGCAGCATGGTGCGCCGCGGTCGACGCTGAGAAGGTGACGCAGCCCGGACCCGATGTGGGCGCAGACGGCTGCTGCCACTGCGAAGAGTAGACGGGCGCGGTAGGAAGAGGCGCCGTCGTAGCCGCCGGAGTTGCCACCGCCGAACCGGCTCCGTGGAGGGATGAACCACGGGTCCTTCGCGACGAAGAGGCCGAAGTCGCGACGAACATCGTAGAGCATCGCTTCCACCCACGGACGCCATTCCACGAACACCTTGAGTGCATCCTCCAGGCCTCCACCCGATCATCTCGTTCATCCCGCATCTCCGAGAGCCGGATCACCCGAGGTCGTCCACCTTCTCCTCGATGAGCTTGAAGCGATCTTCGACTCCCATGGCCCACCGATGCGTCTCGACGAGGTGGTGGATCGCGCGAGCGAGAACTCCTCCAACGCGCGGACGCGCGTCCGCCCGTCCCGAAGCGCCCGCCTCCGCCGCCGAGATTCGGCCCGAGCCGCCGGGGTGGACGCGGCGACGCCCTCCAACGCCGTGAGCCGCCGATCCACACCGTCGCCCGAACGGAACTCTCCGGGCGCCGAGACGCTCCTCCACCACTCGGGGAAGCACTGGATCTGCGTCCTCCAGTGACTTGAGACGCGCATCCACGGCATCCTCGAACTCCTTCTGCACCGAGGACTCGCCGGCGAGCTTGCCGTCCCACTTCTCCTCCAGCGTGGTGAGGTGGCGGATCACCTCGTTGAACTTGGAGTCGATCTTATCGCTGAGGAGCTTCAGATTCGGGTCCATGGCGCCGCCGGCCTTCCCCGGGTGAAGTAGTAGGGGAAGGAAGGGGAATCCAGAAGACCAGATCGACGGAGCTGATACCACTGTCAGCCACCGCGCTCTGCAGCGGCGGCCGACGACCTAGCTACCGGAGAAGGAAGAGAATTCCGGTGAGGTCCCTTCTATAAGTTCAGAGAGAAAGAGAGAGTACAAGTGTTTTGTGTAATGATAGTTACAGACTCCGACTCCGACAGGGGATTTTATCCCGTTCCAGCCAGCGAGCAGGAGGAGCACGCCCACTCTGGGCCGGCGACGCGCGAGCTTCTCTTCTTGGGCCGAGTTCCTCTTCTGGGCTTCGAGTGGGCTTCAGGTATAGCTGGGTGTGGCCTGCTAACATTTTCTTAAGTACTACGCATGATTTGATTCCTCGAAATCAATTGAACTTGTAGTCATGGATCTCTTTTCTCCGATCGACAGGAAGCCAGTTTTGAGGAGGTAGTTTCTCGGCCCAATCGTTTGATCAAGCCCAATACAGAGTAGGTCTGACTGCTTTTCCATGTGAGCTAGGGCTGTCGAACCCGCATCCGCATCTCTACCGGGTGGCTAATTGAAGCCGTCGGCGTCGTCTTCGTGGGCCGAGTGTTGGGCCGAGTTGGCTATTGGGCCCGTCTATGTGTCGTGTGTTTGCGTGGGCATTGTATAAGCCATGAGCGCCGTTGCTTTTGTTTGCGATCGAACGTAACATTGATTCCGAACCTTGTAACCGAATCTTCTACGCCGCTTGCCGTTCTTCCCCACCGTGCTTCCAATCCCTAATTCTAGTCCAAATTCTCCCAAATTATCGTTGTGATTCCAAAATCGGAACATAACAATTGGTATCCAGCCCCGTGTTTCCCGGTGCCAGAAATTTTTCCCAATTTTTCGATCTAGCGCCAGCCCGCAAGCCGTCTAAGCTGTAATCCGCCATGGCCGCGTCGTTGGAAGAGCTCACCACCAAGTTCGAGTTGAAGGTGACGATGGAGACCTTCGCGACGGCGGCGAGGGAGTTCACCGGCATCAACGAGATGGTGAAGAAGACCTTCGACTCGGTCCGCGACATCCAGACGGCGGATCGACCTCGACCTCATCCTCACGATCGACATCGAAGGCCGAGGAGGCGGCGAAGGCGATCAAGGCGACGGTGACGCGCGTCGATGGTCTCTACCGCCGCGTCGACGCGCTCGACACCGAAGGAGCGGGTCCGATGCCCGGGGCCCGGCATGCTCGGCGGGACGCCGCAGACTGAAGACGGGGGAGCACCTGCTCTCACCGGTGGTGGCGCGCCGCCCGTCGCGTCCACCTTGGTCGTACAGCCTCCACCTCGGGGGTTCGACCTCAACGCCACCCCGCCGTCGTCGTCCACATCACCGACGGCCGACGAGGGCGGATCAACGGGAGTGGCGCACTCGGCGGCGGGATGACCCACCGCGGAATTTGACAAGGGTATGTGCTCGTATTCCTTCGCTGATCCTAATTTACGTCCTCCTCCATTTTCCAAACCGGAGTTTCCCAAATTCGATGGCTCTAATCCGCGTCTCTGGCGTGATGATTGTCGAAAATACTTCGAGGTGTATGCAATCAATCCCTCTCTGAAGACGAGGTTCGCGGCACTGAGTTTTGTGGGAACTGCAAGGACTTGGCTCCACACATTTGAGCGTCGTGGACGTGTGGAGGATTGGGATGTGTTGTGCAAAGCCGTGATGGAACGCTTTGACAAGGATCGAGATCCGATTGTGCTCAAGCAATTTGAGTCAATCGACAAGTGGCTTCGTAGATGAGTATACTCTAGAGTTTGAGCGGGGGTGCCCATGGATTGTTGCTGTATAACCCAAGCTATGATGACACTTATTTTGTTCAAAGATATGTGGCTGGACTCAAGGAGGAAATTCGGTCAGCTCTAACACTTCATCGACCTCCTGATGTTGATACTGCTAGTGCTCTAGCATTACTGCAGGAGGCTGAGTTGGCTAGAAACAAAGGGAAATCTGTATGGAGAGATTCAGTGAAGTCTTCCTATAAGCAATCTGCTGATAAGGGTAAGGTTGGTGAGTTTGACAAGCCTAGACAAACGGGGCCGATTGTGGTGCTGATGAAAAACTTTCCACTCTCAAATCATACAGAAGGAAGTTAGGCTTGTGCTACAAATGTGGCAATCCTTGGAGTAAGGAGCATAAATGTCCAGATCAAGTGCCCTACATGAGTTATGGGAAGCTGTGGAGGACGATGTTGAGGAAGATGGATCTCAAGATACTGATGTTCAGGAGGAGACTGTGATGGCTGTAAACATGTCTCCATCAGCTGCATAGAAAAGGAGAAAAACCATGAAGTTGTGTGGGTATATAGGACCCAAGCAAATTCTGATTCTAGTGGATTCTGGGAGTGTAGCTTCATTTATCAATTCAGACATGGTGAAAATGTTGAAGTTGCCCATAAGTCAGTGTGAGTCTACTCAATTCATCACTGCTGATGGTTCTCCAATGGTCTGTGACTCTCAGGTGCAGAATCTGAATTGGAGTGTGCGGGGTAATTCTTTCACTTCAACCGTGGGAATTCCGCCATTGAAATGTTTTGATATGGTGTTGGGTGAAGATTGGCTTGAGGAATGCAGTCCCATGTGGGTGCATTGGGGTAAAAGTTGATGAAAATTCAGTACCAAGGCAAGAGTATTTCTCTGCAGGGGCTCCATCCTGCTAACCTGCTGTGTACTGAGATTTCAGCTTCCAAGTTGAAAGGGTTGTTCAAAACTGATGCTGTCCAGTTTGCCATTCAGTTGAAGTGTATGATGCAAGAGAATGATCAGGGTGCTGAACACTTATCAGTTATGCCTCTGTCAACTGTTGATCAAGAGAATTTACCTGATGCAATCAAAAACCTGCTGAATAGTTATACTGATGTCTTTGCCGAGCCTACTGCTTTACCTCCACAGAGGCCTTATGATCACCATATTCGTTATTGCCTGGGATAACTCCCTGTCAATGTCGACCATACAAGTATTCTCCCCGCTCAAAAAGATGAAATTGAGAAGCAATTGACCTGAAATGTGAAGAATGGCATCATCAAACCAAGCCGAGTCCATATGCTTCTCCAGTTTTTGTTAGTTAAGGAAAAAGATGGAACATGGAGATTTTGTGTGGATTATAGGCATCTAAATGCAATTACAGTAAAGAACAAACACCCAATGCCTATAGTGGATGAGCTGATTGATGAGCTGGCTGGTGCCAGATGGTTTTCTAAATTGGATTTTAGAGCTGGGTATCATCAAATTTGTATTAACCCAGCTGACACCCACAAAACGGCCTTCAAAACTCACAGTGGTCTCTATGAATTTCTTGTGATGGCATTTGGGTTAACAAATGCTCCAGCAACTTTTCAAAGTGTGATGAATCTAATCTTTGCACCATTGCTGAGGAAAGGACTGCTAGTGTTCATGGATGATATATTGATCTACTCATCAACATTGGAACAAAGATGCCGCACTTCTTCAGGTATTAGATATATTGAGACAAAGACAAGTTTTTCATCAAGATGTCCAAGTGCTCCTTTGCTAAGAGTGAAATTGAGTATTTGGGGCATACTATTTCGCTAATGGTGTAGCAACCGATAAGTCCAAAATCAAGGCAAAGTGGAATTGTGGCTCCTGTGCCAAAGAATGTTAAGGAGCTTAGGGGATTCCTAGGACTTACAAAGTTATTATAGGAAGTTTATTCATCATTATGGTCTTATCAAGAGGACCTTGACTGAAGTTATTGAAGAAGGGTGTGCCTTTCTTGTGGACTAAGCAACATGATGATGCGGTTTTGCAAATTTGAAATATGCTTTAGTGCATGCACCATCCCGGCCATTCTCGACTTTAGCAAACAGTTTGTCCGGAAACCGATGCTAGTGGTGTGGGCTTTGGTGCAAGTGTTACTTCAGGATAGCCATCCAAGATTGGCTTACCTCAGAAAGCGCGGTTTGTGCCAAGAATATAGCCTTGTCAACATATGAGAAGGAATGTATGGCAATAGTTTTGGTTGTGGACAAATGGAGATCATATTTGTAAAGATGCTAAGTTTGTGATAAGAACTGATCACAAAAGTTTCTTTGTTTCGTAGAACAAAGGATCACATCTCGAATTCAAGCAGAAAGCTTTGCTTAAGTTGATGGACCTTGACTATCAAATTGTGTACAAACAGGGTCATCTGAACCAAGCAGCTGATGCTTTGTCTAAATGTCCAGCAGCATCTTCTCTGATGTCAATGACCTTCTGCAATGCTGATTGGTTAGCCAATGTGAAACTGGGTTATCTTGATGATGCTTTAGCTCAGCAGGTTTTGGAAAAGCCATCTGGTGATTTCACTGTTCAAGATGGGGTTATCAGGCATCAAGGCAGGATATGGTTAGGCACTAATGTGATTGCTCATCAACATGTGCTGCAAGCTGTTCATGCCTCAGCCATTGGAGGGCATTCAGGGATGCAGGCTACATACTACAGGATTAGACAGCTATTTTCCTGGGCTGGCATGAAACAAGATGTGTATAAGTTTGTGCAGGAGTGTGAGGTGTGTCAACAGGCAAAAGCTGAACATATTAAATCTCCCGAACTCTTGCAACCATTGGTGTTCCAAATCGAGGCTTGGGAAGTGGTATGCATGGATTTTGTTGAAGGCCTTCCTAAATCTTAGAAATTTGATACCATACTTGTGGTCATTGATAAATTTACAAAATATGCTCATTTCCTGGCTTTGGCCCATCCTTTCTCTGCATTATCAGTAGCTCAAGCATTCTATGATGAGGTGTACAAGCTTCATGGGTTACCTCATGCTATTGTATCCTCGACGAGACAAGGTGTTCACCGAATGTGGCGGAGCTTTTCGAGATCGACTAATACTCAACCGTGGATGAGTTCTTCTTATCACCCTCAATCGATGGCGGTCGAACGACTCAATCAATGTCCGGAAAATTTCTTAAGGTGCTTGTTAATGCTTGTCCTCGCGGTGGCACAAATGGTTATCTAGAGCTGAATTTTGGTACAACACTTGTTACCACTCGCTCTTGGCCGTTCACCATTCGAAGCTTTATATGGACATCCTCCAAGGCATTTTGGTCTAAGCAATGACATTCGGTTTTCACTCTTCGACTTGGAACAATGGTTAATGGAGCATCATCCGCCGTCGATGTGATCAAGCATCATCATTTGCGGGCTCAACAGCGAATGAAATCACATGCCGACAAAGCTCGTTCGAAAGAGAATTCAAGGTTGGGGACAAAGTGTATTTGCGCCGCAGCCCATACATTCATCCTCGCTTGCGCCAAGATCAAACCAAAAGCTAACCTATCATTTGGTATGGACCATTCGTATCCTTTCGAGTTGGCCAAGTAGCATACAAGTCTGCAACTTCCAAAGAACATGTCGGATTCATCCGGTTATTCACATGTCCCACTGAAGCGCCATGTGCCACCTTCGTTCGTATAGAAGACGACATTGCTCGGTGCCTACCGATCCAACCGCATCATTGGCTCCTATTCGCCAAGAAACGGCTTTGCCGCAAAGGTGTGTCATCCATCTATCAAATCTTGGTGACATGGGATTCTTTTCCATCTTCGATGACAACATGGGAAGAGGCTCAAGACTTGCATCGCCGCTTTCCAATCACCCGCCTTGGGGGCAAGCTGGTTTCAAAGAGGGGTGTAATGTCGAACCCGCATCGACCGGGAAGGCAAGGCGAGCCGCGTCGGGCCGCATCTCTACCGGTGGCTAATTGAAGCCGTCGGCGTCGTCTTCGTGGGCCGAGTGTTGGGCCGAGTTGGCTATTGGGCCCTGTCGTGTGTCGTGTGTTTGTGCGGGCATTGTATAAGCCGTGAGCGCCGTTGCTTTTGTATGCGATCGAACAACATTGATTCCGAACCTTGTAACCGAATCTTCTATGCCGCTTGTCTTTGTTCTTCCCCATTTCGTGCTTCCAATCCCTAATTCTAGTCCAAATTCTCCCAAATTATCGTTGTGATTCCAGTAGGAACATAACAGGCCCATTTAGCTTTCTTTGTAATCGGGTTGGCAACAATGGGCCTAGCAAGTTGAGTCGTCATTGTCTCCGCATCTTTATGCATACCCTTGCGGCCCCGCTCCCTTTGTGAATGCCGTTGCCTCATTGGTTTTTTAGCACCACCTTAAAAACGCTATCGCTAACCCTTGCACGCTTGCGGCTTGCACGTAAAAAGGGTATATCTCGCATACGTTTAGGTACATGCCAGTCGGCTCGTGTTGTAGCCTTGTAAGCAAGTGGTGAACAGGGGCAAGAAAACTGCACTAGCTTGCTGGATCTTCATATAATCTCCAATGGACAAAAAAAAAAACTGAAGCCTTGCGATAGTAACTTGTTGTTTTCTTGAATTTGTGTGCACCCGACATGGTGGTGAATTGCTGGATCATGGTCACCTAGACCAGGGTCAGAGCTTAGTAGAGAACAAACTAGGCTCCGCTCCTGCTTGTCTCCAATACATTTTGAAGCAGCAGATAAACAATGGGTAGATTTATGAAGCAAGAACTACTGCCAAAGCGTACGAGTTATGAATAACGAGAAGCAAGTTCAGTTGCAGTAGCAGTAATATGTGTACTTCTCGTTGAGTAAAAGCAGCTTGTGTGTCAATATATCAGGCCCCTGCAGCTCTGATTCTGTGTTATGTCCTGACTAAATACATGGTTGAGATGTTGACAACATGAGAGCAACTCCAACAGTTTGGCATCTCCACTTGGCAAATCTCTATTTTTGGCAAAATCACAAAAAAGCCCCTCCAACAACTTGGCAAATTGACTTGGCAAATTAGTGAGCTTGGCAAAATCGGTCCTTCCCGGCGCATCTTTTGCGCGCCGGCGCTTGGCATCGGTGTTTTCGGGGCCACTCGACCACTTCTCCGCGTGCACGAACCGGCCTCGTGTTTCTTTCCCGCGCGAAGATGGATCGGCGTCGTCCTATATATCCGTCGCGAGGCAGGTTGCGCGCTTGATCTTCGTTTCGTCGTCGGCCTTCATCGCGAAGAGGCGTGTCGCGCCTTCATCGTCGGCCGCTGCCCGGAGAAGGAGCGACGGTAGGCGGTGGCGCGAGGACGTCGTGGTGGATCGACGGCGGCTTGTGTAGGTAAAACTTTCTTCCATCCTCCGTCTCCTGTAGATTGATCTGTAGTGCCCTGCTAGGTATATATGCTAGATCGATCTGTATATCCTACCTTGCATCCGTCTCCCTTCCAGATTGATTTCTTCTGCTAGATCGATCTGTAGGTGCCACTTTGATTCCTCGCTCTAGTCTAGTAGCCATCGATTCTTACTGCTGTTGTATATATGCTAGATCGATGTTGTTGTATATATGCTAGATCGATGCTAGATGTTGCTGTTTTTTTTAGGAATAGATACTGCTGTTGTATATACTGATAATGGAAGGGGATGGATGCTGCTAGGTATATAGAATGATGATGCTAGTTTTATTTTTTGTACAGCCATTGCCATGAACTAGAGTTGGAGGACAGCGATGGAGTCGGAGGGAGGGGAAGCTCACCTAGTGGAGACGAAGTCCGATCGCCAGCCCGCGATCCTTCGTCGCGGATAGGTGAAGGGGCGTCGGGTCGGGAAGGTAAAAATTTGTGACATGTGGGCCACCAAACTCTAATTTGCCAATTCCACTAGCTAAGCTGTTGGAGAGGCCTCTTTTTTCCACTTGACATTTGGGGTTTAGACTTGGCAAAAATATAGATTTGCCAAGTGCAATTTGCCAAACTGTTGGAGTTGCTCTTAGACGGTTGTTAAGTTTGAATTTTAAAATTGGTTCTTTCACGGTTAAGCACTTAAGTGTCAAATTACTGTAGCACAACTGAATAACGGGCCCCCTTGGTTTTGTACCAAGCTTCGCCACTGACCTAGTAGTTTGGATCCATAAACTCCAAATAAAGCCACACATATGTTCTCATCTCCCCACTGAAATCTGCAAACTTTAGATAACTCGAAAAACAAAGGAGAGAAACAAAGAAGAGAGAGAGAGAGCGCATCGCAGGGTGCATAGTAGGGGGGCATGTGTCCTTAGAGCATCTCCAACAGTTTTGCATTTGAGTTTGACATCCTTGATTTTTGGCAAAAAGCTCTAAAACTTGTCTCCAACAGTTTGACAATTTACTTTGGCATTTTAAGAGAGTTGGCAAATAGAGGGTGAGAATTGGCATATATGCCAAACTCCACGAGGCTTGGCACAGGACTTCTCGCGCGACCTCCTCGCCACTCCTCCCGCGCCGTCGCATGGCACCGTGCTATTGTGTGGTCCGCAATTGACCTCGCCGCGCGTTGCATGGCCATATACGCGCCAAAGGTAAAAGCATGCAACAGGTCTACATTTTTCGTTTTTGCCAAGTAGAAAATGGAAAACTATTGGAGATTGACTATTCTTAGGTTTGCTATTTTTATTTAGGAGTTGGCAAATTCTATGTTTCAAAAAAGAAAAAATACCAAACCGTTGGAGATGCTCTATAGGCAATTTTTACTTTCCCAAATCTATTGAGGTCAAGAACGTGACTCTCAAACTTATTCCCACCTAACATGAGTGCTTAATTTGAGAAAGAAATGATATCTAATCTAATATATGAACTATTAAAAAGGCGATGAGGAATGCCTAAGAGGAAATAATTAATTGCAATGTTAATATGAGGGCGCAGCAGGGGGTATGTGTCGTTAGGGACAATTTTACTTCCCAAATCAAATGAGTTGACCAATAATGTCTATTCATCTGACATGTTGGCCGCTAGTAGTAGAGTTGAGATCATACCAGACACATGGTATGTTACAACACTCCGTAGAAGACCGACTAAGTCGATTGTCACTTTCGATTTCATGGGATTGCTAAAATGCATACGGTACATGACAAAGGTAAATCTATTTTTTTTCCTCTTACAGACACCGCGTATGATACAAATGTTGTCTTTATGCGGCATCAATCACTAGGCACAGACTGGAGCCCTAGAATCTATACCTCTTATATAAACAAACCCCACTATAGAATTATCTCAACATGCAAGCTATCCACATAAGCAATCCACCAAGCAATCCACTAAACTTGTAATTATATCCAACTAGCACATGTAATTATGACAACTACCTATTCATCCACTAACATACATTTAGTTGTATGAAAATTATATCCACTAACATGTCATCAGACCGGTCATCAAAATTTATTTTAAGATTATTTTATTTTTATAACTATAAATATAAATAGTTTATTTTTTAAAATTAATTGGAATCCCCATAAAGAACGTGCGGGGTATTCTCCTAGTTAGATGTATGGGCTGAACCAGAAGAAACTGGGACAGCAGAGTCAAATAGCCTTGTTGGTTTCTTGTCAGCAGAAAGATGAAAAAGGATGCAGAAAGATGGAGATATTTGTTTCTCATCCTTACAAACACACAAAAAAAAAAAAAATCTGTACATACTCCCTCCGTGGGAAAGGATGACGTTATGAAAACGTCTTTGGCCAAACTTTCTTAACTTTGACTAGGTTTGTAGAAAATACGAACAACATTTTCATCTCCAAATAATTTTATTAAAAAACTAGACTTCTCGGGAAGCGATAATGACATTTTTTCCAATGATAATAATTATTTAAGATAAATATTTATATATTTTAATATATAATTGCCGACAGTTTGAAAAAGTTGACTTCTCGAGAAACGAGAATGACATCTATTTTGAGACGGAGGGAGTACCTCATTGACAAACCTTGCAGAGATTCAGTTCTTCAATTCTAGTTCTAATTACAGCTTCATAATAAAAAATAAAATAAAAACAACCACAAAAAAACTCCTCCCGTCAGTGAAGCAGCAGCCCCCACTCCCGCCTTCCCCGCGCCACGCGGGCAACGGATAACAAACGCTCGGCTTGTCGTCTTGAGTCCCCTGCCGCCAACAATCAACCATGGCCGCCGCGGCGGCGGCGGCGGCGGCGGGCGCGGCATCTTCCCTCCTCTCCTCCGCGCCCCCGCGCCGCCTCCCTTTCCCTGCCGCCCACATCCGCAAACCCCTCGCCGCGGCCGGCCCTAACCCCAAGGCCCTCACTCTGCCATCGTCGCAGATACTCCTCCGTCTGCCGTGCCCGTCCGCCCCCGCCTCGCCGCCGCCTCCGCCCGAGGGGGCCGAGAAGCCGGACCCCGTCAAGCTCGCGTTCGCCCGCGCCGCCGCGTACAAGAAGGAGAGGGACAGCCCGAGCCCGGCCCCGCCTCCCGCGCCGCCGCCGCCGCCGCCGCAGTCTCCACCGCCGTCGCAGGCGCAGGCTTCGGTGGTTGAGCCCGGCAGTAAGGAGGCCTTCAAGCGGGCGTTGGAGTACAGAAACGGCAACGGGGCCGGAGCGGGCGCGGGCGCGCCTGGTGGTGGTGACTCCCCGCTGCTGGGAGGCTCGCCGGATTTTGGTGAGTTGATTAAACCCCACGAATTGAAACGAAGAATGGTTAGGATAGATGGTATATGGTATGTAAGCGAATGCTCTGGTGTTCATTCTACAATAACATTTACAATAAAAATATATTGGATTTGGACCCAGGGCATGGAGAATTTGAAATGATTCACTAATGCTGTTTTGATCCTATACATTAATGCCGTAGATTTTAATTTGCTGTTCATGCTTGTTTTTAGGTCAGAATGCCTTGCTTACTGAAGAAGTCTCTTTCGGCAAGAAAGGAGGGTACGAGTTTGATGAGACTGATTTCTTGGGTCTCGACTTCTTTGAGAAGAAACGTTCTAAAGGTCTACCGCCTGGGCTGGCTCCAGCTTTTGAACCTCTACGAGATGACGATTTTCCTGAGGTGGAGATAATAGTTGGAGACCCTAGCAAATTCGAGAGTTCTCCTCGCCCAACAGAAATCCAACCGGTAGATGACACGGAGTCAGAGGAAACATCTCAGTCATCAACTACTAAACCAAATGAATCTGACAAGGTAGCACCGCCTTCAACTGTTCTTGAGCCAGAAGAAGACGAAGATGTTTATAGACCCACGGTTAGATCATGGGGAATGTTTCCAAGGCCACAAAATATTTCAAAGGCGGTAAGACACAGTTGTAACATCTCAATGCTGTATTTGTACCTTTCTTTTACTTTCATTTCAAATACAAAAAAAAAAAAGATCTAGCATGCGCGAGCTGAACTCTATTTGTGGTAAATGTTATCTTTGAATCTCCATGCTGACTCTAATTTATAAACTTACTGCTATACTACTCGTTGGCAACAAGCTACTCATAAGTTTGGAGATCAACAGCCATAAACTTATTTTTGGGAATTTGGATGGCGGTCTGTTACTAAAACTAGTTTGAACTATCCACGCCCTTTCCATGTTCTCAGTCATTTCATTTAATTAGTTACATGCTACATGGCTCATCAACCATTGTCCAAGAATCACTTTCAGGATCAGAAATAGGTATCCATTACTAGACTGGATTGACATGGATAGTCAGTCTTTCAAAGATCGCTAAGCAACACCTTTTAAATTGTCTCTCTTGCTATATAACATTTGATCTTGTTTTGTTGATACACTAAGAGATGGCATCTGAAATAAACTTTAAAATCACTCCATGATATGTTGGTCAACACCCCTCTTTGGTTTCAGTTAGCTGATATTGTTATACGACATGTTTGTAACTGTTGCCATTCTATGGTATATGTAATTGATTCTTGATGAAGCTTGATTACAGCGCCATGTGCTTTGTGGTATTGCTGTGTTTCCCTGGTTCTGATTTGCCTTACCTTTCCTTCTAGTATGGCGGTGGAAGAAATATACGCCTTGGTGGAGAAGCTCTTAGTGCAGAAGAAAAGGCAGCCAAGGATAAGCGCACCAAAGAGCTAGTAGCTGCATATAGGAACCGACAAAACATTGTAATTGACGCAAAGACAAAAGCAGAGTGCATCGAGGTACTGATTGAAACATTACTCCACTTAAGTTGAAACTGAAGTGATTTAGGTCGACCTTTTTTGTCTCTTTAATGATTGCACTTTTTTGGGACTTCTATGTCATGTATGGGAGTAATCTTCAAATTTTATATTCAATGTTTATACTGTGTCAGTTATTTTGCATGATAGCTTTACTCATTGCTCAGGACAATCTTTTCCTATTTCATTTTGTTTTGAATGTTTGGCTTTGTTATAAAAAGGATTCAACTTTTTATCATGGCTATTGAACTGTGAGGGTACTGGTAGATTGCTTGAACCTTTTATTGTTTCATTACTTGACAACATGTCAACATCAATTATAGGAATGCATGCTATACAATGTTGGGAAGAATCAGAAATTCAGAATCAAAAGAGAGTGAATGTAAGCATAAGCTGAAAAGTAAATATAAATGGTTCAAGTGCAGATCATCATAGACGAGACTGCTACATTCTGGAGTTACTAATGAAATCAGCATACTAGAAAACTGTATGTTTTCGTGATTATGATAATTCCAGTATGATTTTACATCTGAACACATATGAACTTGTAGATGTTTTATGCGCTTATATGCATTGCTCGCTCATGAACGTGGACACAATGGGAAGCAATTTCTTGTTAGCATTGGAATGTTTTGTAAGAAGTGGGACTCTTGCCTGAAAACAGAGAGGTGACACAATAAGCGGGCTATATTAGCTAATACTTGACATAAAAGTAGTAACATTAATTGATGTTTAGAAAAAAAAGAGAATAGGAGCCTGTCACCCACACCTTGATCTAGAGAACGTCCACCATTGTTTGTAAGGACCTCATCAATAATTCCATTATTACAATGGAAATTGGACTATTTTTTGGGTGAAATTCCAGCATTGTAAACAGGCTGCAAGTTTTGAATTTGGTTGCCAGCATATATAAAGTTATTTGTGTAGTATATAAAATGTGTATTAAATGCCAGTGTAATCTTAATTTTGCACTTATGCTCCCCTTGTGTTTGTTGAACCTTGTGGCCGTTTTCTTTGTCTTGTTTTGTAACATCTTGGACTTTTGCAGTTTTCATTTTTGCTTTAATGAACATGTCTTTGGTATGTATTTGCAAAATTGTACATATGGAAGGCCTTGAGGGAAGGAGATGAGATGATGAATACTGGAAGGCTTAAACAAGCATTGCCTTATTATGAAAAAGTGATGGACGCTGTGGACTTTAAGGTATTACTATATTACACGTACAAGAAAAGTTATTTAATCTATTGGGTCGATGTATATAGTCTATCTGTTGTTCAATCATTAGTGAATTGTTAGTTTCTGGTGAGAATAGTAACTTCAACAAGGATGCTATGATGACCGAGGGACTTGATCCTATATAAATGTCTCTATATTTTGGCCGGGTGAAACATTATGTAAACCTGGAGGTATTTTCTTAGGAACCTAGATGGTGATGAACGATGAGATGGGTTTGAGCCAGCTGTGGTGTTTTTACCTGGGCTGCAACAGACCATAAAGGTCCTGAATGCAGTGCTGATAGACCGGGTTTCCTCTGGAACTCTTTTCAGCGGGACCCTTTTCTTGGTGAGAAGTCAATTAGACATACTTTCATGCTGTTAGAATATTTCTTAATAAACATAGTAGGGATAGAAACTGAACTTCCATGTGATAATTTATAAACCTTGTCTTTGGCAACTTCTTAAATTCGGGAAGCCCTACTGTCTATCACCCTCCAACTCCTTCAGGAATATCTGTTGAGCCACCTTTGGTTCTGTGATTCTCCTTACAATTACTTTTCATTGTAGCACGGGGACAACATCATAGCAACTGAACTTAGCTTCATAGTACAGCAGTCAACTAATTGCTTTGGATATGGAGCTCCTAATTTTATAATATAGCTAAACAGTGAAACATGACCTGTTCGCTATTCTAAGATTCTGAAAGGTCAAAGAATTCAACATACTACACATCCATAGTGCATCTTGGAACTTGGCAATGTATAAACAGTATGGTACGTAATATATTGATTGTCCTATTAGATGCTTCAGCTAATATGACGAATTTCAGATCTTATCTTTCTCATGTTATATGTGCATTCTAGTTTCCATATGTTCGTGCTTTGCCACTGTTTTTCTACTATATATTTCTTTGCTCATTAAGTTAAGTGCAGACTGAACTTCATGGAAAGGCTGCTCTGCAATGGTCCATCTGTCTCGATTCACTCTGCAGGTAGTACCCTTAATCTTCTGCTTCACTATATTCGTCAGTTTTATCCTTTTCGTCCTCAGATGCAAAAATGTCCATATGGTTATTTTAAAGCAATGGATTGGTATGCAGTTTATGGTATTCACACAGTATATTCTTTTAGCTAAATTGCAGTTACATTGGGAGTAACATCAGCACTGTTAGTCTGTGTCTGTTAAACTGGTCTGTTCCTAGTTTAACATCAGCACTGTTAGTCTGTGTCTGTTAAACTGGTCTGTTCTTAGTTTAACATCAGCACTGATAGTCTGTGTCTGTTAAACTGGCACTGTTAGTCTGTGTCTGTTAAACTGGTCTGTTACTAGTTTAACATCAGCACTATTACTTCACAATATATTAACTTGGTGGGTTTGGCTATCTGAGATTTCCTCCATGTTTTTTTTTTTCGAAACCGTGCTTTAGCACGTTTTTCATTAAGGGAAGTGGGAGTCTTACAAAGCGGGCATCCAACAGCGAGCTGCCACTGGATGAACGCGCACACACTTACAAATATCACCGGCTTGAACGGTGGCGCCTAAGGTTGTAACTTTCTAAGGAAACCTATTTGCGACGGTAAAGAACGAGAAGAGTGTGAGCTCTAGGACGCGAACAGCGGTGCGATGCTGCGAAAGCCCGCCGCCATCCAGGCGTCCGCCTCGTCGTTGACGCTCCCTTTCCTCCATGTTGCATATATGTATATCATGATACATGAATACCTTTCTTTTGCAGGTCAAAGGAAGCAATGAGCATGTATAGCAAACTTAAAAAACCACCCGAATATTGAGATCAGAAAGAAAGCAAACATGTTTGTGTTCAGCTTTCAGGTGAGTATCAGGACCTAAGCTATTCCTTTCTTACTCAGGAAATGAGACTTCAAGCACATTGTGAGGCTTTGAGCTTAGACACGACAAGCTGATCATAAAAAGTTATCTTTGGAATATATTCTCATCGTTCCCTGGTAACTTGACTGACATCTTTCCCTTTTCTCCTGACCCATCTGAAGGCAATGGATTTCATGAAGGTGAGTAGCATTCCAGTGCCCAAAAACACAGGCTTGAGACGTACTTCACCAAATTTGGCAGCCAGAAGAATTACTACGCGAGCTTAGACGAGCCAGAGGTGGGGATCGGCCAGATCATCCCGTACATGATCTTTCTTGTCTCGCCGATATTTATAGTTGCTTTTGTTGCACTAAGAAAATCCTTTCAGCTATGAACAGAAATCACGGACGAATCGCTGAGGTTTGAATACAAATACATATAGATATAGGAGCTTGGTAAATAGAAGATTATGTTGGTAAAGCCTTTTGTTTTGTTTTGCTTTTATTCAAAGAGAAAATCTTTTGTATACCTGAGTATGCGTGCGTTCATTCACCTTTTGGTCGTTATCAGAAAAAATATCTATAGCTTACCTTTTGCAACTGGCAGAAGCCCAAAAGCCTGCTCTGCGGCCCAAATGACCGGCATTCCGGTTTCTGAGGTTGCTTTCCTTGGAGTTGGTGCTTTGCTGAAGTTTGAGTAGCTTAGCATGTACTCCCTCCGTTCAATAAATATTTGTACATTTGCCGTTTGAAATTTTTCCCACAATTAAATGTTGATCCGTACATGACTAAAGCCGGCAATTCAGCACCTGCAAGCGATCAGCAACAAAGTAAAAATGAAAAAGAAAAAGTGACAGGAGTACGTGGGAGGATTCGTTTGGTCATGCAGGTTGGTCCCTGAAGAGATGGCAGGATGTTCCAAAGAGGCAGTTTTGTCATTTAGTTCTTGCATTGGTTTCCGTGTCCAAATTTAGATGTCCTCCTTGTTGGCTTATTCCTGCAGGGGAACAATTTTCTCATCAAACTTGACATTCGACCTTAACCTTTCGTGAGATGTCCTCCTTGTTGGCTTATTCCTTGCATCTCCCTCTTGAACTCTCGGTGGTTTGGTAGTGGGAAAAGTCTACGTAACCCCCGATCTTTGATATGTGGAACACTTAACCCTCCACCTACAAAATCGGGTTTCCCGGCCCCCTAACCTTTGCAAAACGCTCAAATAACCCCCGAGCACTATTTGGGGGGCGGTTTTGGCCAATGTGGCAGCCGCGCCGCCGTGGCCAATGGACGCGGCGCAGGACAGGACACTGGACATGATGAAGGTGCCCACTCTAAACCCTAAACTCTAAACCTTTGCAAAACGCTCAAATAACCTCATTTCGGGCGGTTCGGGGGGGGGGGTGGGTCCTCGGTCGAGGGGTCGAGGTCTTCGTCTTCTCGAGTGCGGGTCCGGCCTATGTGACCGTTGTGTGAGCGCAAGTGTGCCGCACGGCTATAGGAACGGCAGACGCTTAATACCGTGAGGGGGGGGGCGGGGTCTTCCCCTCACTGGCCGAGTTTTGATAAGCCAGGTCAATAAGTTCAAACGAATAGGATGAACATGCCTATGTTCTTATGTTTGCTTGAAACTTTTTTTCACGTCTTGTCTTTACAAGAAGGAATTAGGCATTCCATACTTTTCAAATGTATTAATTTTGTTCCATCTTAAACAAACACATCTTTTTGCACTCTCTTGAACGTCATAATAAGCAATAAAACTTGAGCATTTGTTCTCATGCACTGCAAGCTAGCTAGCTCTTTGTATGCCACGCAAGCAAACCGCAATCCTGCTCTGATTAATACAACGTACTTGCATATATCAGTTAATGGTAGTTAGGGTTGGTGAAAAGGACGTTGCGCCATCAAGCAAGCCATTGACGAGCGAGCATTTTATTTTCATTTTCCGCCAGGTCGAGTCCACACGCTACGACCACATAGACATCTGAAAAGTGAGGTTCTCTAGAAATAAATAAATAAATAAATAATAAATAAAATATAATTAATTACTTGCAAATTGCCCATTTGTCATAGGCCGAACTAGCGGTAGAATGTTCTACCGTAGAACACTACCACTAGCAGGCCCGGCCCACCTTCCCGCAGTGCCCGCCATGCCCCATCCACTCCCCCGAACGCACACACACGCAACACATATGCGGACCCCCTACTCCTCCCACAACCCCCGCGAGTGCAGCAGCATCCCGCACGTCAAAGCACACAAAACTCGCCCACCGTCGGCCATGCTTCCCCTACACGAACCGCCCTCCCCTCGCACACACATAAGAAAACCTGTTGCAACATCAAAACACGCAACATGTATAGAAACAAAAAGAAGACAACCTTCGAAATAAAATTGAGATAATGTAGAAAAAACGGGTGTGCGACATTTTGAAACAAAAAAGAAACCAATATAGAAACATTTGAAAAATACAACCAAAACAAACTAAAAAACAACATTGAAACAAACATAAAACAAGCAAATCAACAAACATAAACTCGAGAAACAAAAGTTGGAAGAAAAATGAAACAAAAATTTTCAAACAAATGAAACAAAAACGTAAAACTAAATGAAACAAGGCGTTTTTTGAAATACCCTCCCCCACCTCCCAGGAGAAACATCATGTGTGAATAGAAAATGTAGACTTGTCAAAAAAGTGCAAAATGGCACCTTTCTTTTGAAACATGTACCATTCTTGTTTTGAAACAAACTGTGGAAAGAATCTAAAACACATGATTGCCCACAAATGAAACAAACCAAAAAAACTCTAGGAAAAAAGAAACAACAGGAGATGTGCTTTTGAAACAGAACCTAAGAATCAGTTGAAACAAACGAATCTTGCTGAATTCGCAGGAGAAAAATCATAGGGGAATCCTTAAAAATTCATGAAACACCATCTCAAGGTCTAATGAAACAAACAAAAAATTAAAATAAAATAAAATCGGAAAAGGAAGGAGGAGCGAGAAAGCAAAGAAGGAAGAGGGAGGACGAGACCCACCGGATCGACCGCCGCAACCCCACGAGTGTCGCCCGGAGCCCGCGCCCCGCCGCATGGCGGATCCCCGGCTCCGCCACGACCGCCATGGCCGGAGCTCCCCTTACTCGGACGGCCCCTAGCTCGTCGGCGGGACCAGGAGCATGGGAGGTGGTGCGGGCGCGGAGGTGGTGTGCACGAGCCGCGGGGGAAGGAGGTGCTCGCCGGTCATCGTCGCGTTCTGCGGTTCGGGGAGAGAGAAGCGCAGAGATCTCGAGGAAGAAGACAACCATGGCGGCGCGGCCCCACCGTGGATCCGCGGATCCGCCGCCGCCGTCCGGATCCGACGGACCCCGCCATCACCGGTGACGGAAACCCGCATGGAGGCCATCGGAGGAAGTAGGAGAGAGAGGGGACCCCGGGGAGAGAGGAAAGAGAGAGTTGGGGTGAGAGGGAGCGGTTCGGGTGGTGGTGTGGACGCGACGGCGGTGGCGAATAGTAGGGTGCGGCGGCGACGCGAGTAGCGTGTGAGCGGTGGTGTCGCGGAGACGGCGACGGGAGAAAGGCGAAATGGGAGGAGGCAAGCGGTGAGGGTCGGGGTGGGTGGAGCCTTTGTTGGCATTTCATAGCGCAACCACGAAGTATGGCGGTTAACGCCGAGATGTCGGGAGGGGTAATTCTCTAACTATTGGATATTCATAGCGCACGGAGAATGTACCGCTGTAGCATTTCACCAAGGAGTATTCTAAGGTTGTTGATTTATATTTCTCCCAAGGGAAAGTCATAGCTAGGAGTCAATAAGGAAAGGAGATTCGAGATGTCTATCATCTAGTATCACTAGTGATGGGGGATGAATGAAGTGGATAGGAAGGATGGATCAAGGAGTTGGTAAGAGAGTCTAAGGGATAACTAGTGGAATAGCGCTAGGTGACGGGACAACGAGAGAGTGTAAGATTCCTAATGGGTCTTGGCTTACTTCCATGAATTAGTCCCGCATTTAGATTTTGACCCAGCTATCCTAAGTATACGTGAGAGCTAACTCACCCTTCCACTGGCCGGACAGACGAAAAAAGTTGTGACTCGACTCCACGGCCCCGAGGCGCCTACCAATGCGGACCTACTATCTTGCCTAACAACACCCAAGGAGAACTCCAAGGTCCGAAGTCTGTCACACTTCACTCCGGGCGTTCTTTGAGCAGTGCGACAAGACGTCACCGGCAGATCTAGTCTAGACACCACGTCTACAATATCTCTACTACTCTAAACCTAGACTAGGGCCTAGAGCACTTCACTCAAGAGCCTAACATACGCTCGCTCAAGAGAGAGCAATGCGCCAGCAGAAAGGATGTATACTTACGATAGACTAAGGCAGAAAGTAAATACTAGCACTATTCAGAGGAAAGCAAAGCAAGAATAATATATATTAAATACCGAGAATCTTACTAGAACAAGAGGAAGACATACCCGGACTCTCGAGAAGATGACTCACGGAGACCCCGAGCTCCGCTCCTCTAACTCACACACTACTACTACTACTACTACTATAGTGGACTACATAGCTTCACATGGCTCTCAAGAGGCTTCTCCTTAATGTCTTGAATGAGAGGGAGTGATGGGGTATTTATAGTGGAGAGGTGGAGTAGGGGCTACTCCAAGTGGGAGGTGGAGTAGGGGCTACTCCACCGCCACGTCATCGATCCGTGTGCCCTTCCACCGTGCTCCGTTGGATCCATAGACCTTGAAATGGATGTACGGGAATTCCCACATATGGGAAATGTGATGGGAGGTTGGTGGAGTGCAACCAGGCATTGAGTGGGCCCACATCCCGGGTCGGCCGGCCGGAGTGCGGCTGACTTTGTGGGTCCAGGTTGCCCTTCTAGAAAGGTCCGGGTGGCGTGGGAGCGGGGTCCCGGGTGCGAGGCCACTAGGGCCGGTCGGCCGACTGGCATGTAGAACTGGCCACACTGCGGCTTCTGGTGATGTCCCCGCTGTCACGTGTAGTCTTGTCCGGAGTTGGGTTCACTTGATTCTTGCTTGCTTCTATGTGGATCCTTGGACCAATGTGCTAAGTGGTTGGAACGTTGAGTTGTAGCACATTTGGATCCGGGGAGAAGGTCTCCCGTAGCATGTCGGGGACCACAGCAGTGGTCGGCTCCGGTGAGACCGAACTAGGTCGGTAGACCTAGGTTTTCGTCTCCACGGGGCTTGTTTCCATCTTCCCGCATTTTCACAAGCTAAGAGTACAAGTAGAACTTTATTAGTGATAAATATGCTCATGTGATGCTTATCTTCCCCGTATCGAGAAATTTTGACGGGTTTAAGGTGTACCAAAGCTGAGTCTTAATTCCGTCAACAAGATCCCCAAGCTTAACCTTTGCTCGTCCCGAACAAACGATCAAAACTTGGTCCGATTAGATCGGTATTATTACTAAGTTAACATCTCAATAGTACTAAGTGCACAACAAAGAACTTCTTCTTGAATGAAAAAATTAGCATTGCTAACACTCAATATTACTCTAGCACTCATGGGGCTTATGGCATTTACTTAGTCTTGGGATGTTGGAAGGAAAAACTTTGACTAGAGCATCTACTTTGCTCATTCTTTTAGCAAGTTTCATGCCGTGAGGTTTTGATAAGTTTTTCAAAGAAGTCTTAATGTTCCTCAAAAGGTTTCTCTCAAGTCACTCAAGTGGTGTATAAATCCTGCAAAGGCACATCATGTGTTTGCCTTTCAAAACATCCTACCTCTAATAAGGCTTTATGTAGAGCTTAAGTAGGTATGTCAAGGAATAGCATACTAGCAATGCATATGTTGTCTTAGTTAATAAAAACTTGGATCATGAGAAGAGACTCGTCATACTCCCGAGATCAAGATGTAAAATGATATGAATGGAGTGAAGGAATGTAATGGTAAGGTAATGGAAGAGAGGTGGATGTATGGTGGATGAGGTTGTTCCTTTATTTGATTCTATCTCTCTCTCTACTTCTATTGAGACAAGGCTAGCTCTCTTTTTCACTCTTTTTTTATTTTCTTTTCTTTTTCTCTTTTTTTTCTCTTTTTTTAGTCTGTCTAAGGAATAGATGCCTAGCCTTTTTGGGATGTGTCTCACCTAACAATTGATAACTTTGAGAGAGGATTTCTAACTTTGGAACATGGAGCAACCTATATGAAGGAAATGGTAAATGTGGAGGTGCGTACTTCCAGTGTAGAAGCAGCACAAGAATGGTGGTATGAATGAAGATGCGTGCTCCCAGGGTAGGAGTAGCATAATAATGGTGGTATGAAGATGCGTACTCCCAGGGTAGGAGTAGCATGGTTGCGTACTTCCGGATTAGAAGCAGCATATTTGGTATGTGATTCTTGATCTTAGGAGCATGACAA